>VZUI01050952.1:0-27561 GCA_013401135.1 Cettia cetti | reverse complement strand
GGGCCGGGGGACGCCCGAGCGGCCCCGAGCGCGGGCAGGGGCGGCCGGGCCGGGGCAGCCGCGGGGGCGGGCCGGGGGCGGCCTGAGGAGCCGGGGGGAGCTGCCCACAGCGAGCACGGAGCGCGCTGCCCGGGCAGGCGGGGAAGGGGCTCTGCGGGCGTGAGGGGGCACACAGGAAGGCCGGGCTGCTCTGCGGGAAGGAAGAGCAAATAAACCCTGCTGGGCTTTAGGGAATGGTTGTAGCAGCTGCCCCGGCCCCGGGGTCTGTCCGCAGCCTGTGCGCAGGGACGGTGACCATGACAGCTGTGTATTCAATGTTTAGGACACGCAGCAATTCCTCCTCCCGTTGTTATAACCGAGCTCTGTGTGTGGTGCCGAGGCCGTCCCGTGTCTCTTTGTCCCATAACGCTTAAAGAATGCTGAACTTGATCCATAATTCTGACGTTGTTTCACATACTAATTAAAACAGTTCAGGAGTTTTCTTGCACAGTTCGTCCAGTCACTTCACTGCCTTTATCTCATTTAGTTTGCATTGAAGTTTAACTTTCCATTTCTAAAAGTCTCCGTAGCCTGCTCTTGCTCTTTCACATTATTTTCTCTTGCACCTTTGCTCTACAAAAGCAGCTCCTGTTGCCTTTAAGCTTTTTTTATTTTATGGCTGCTCACGTCTTCTTTTCCCAAATACTTTATGAGTTGGCCTCTCTGTAATAAATAAATGAGTGTTGTTGGCTGTTCTGTACACCAAAAAGAGGTTTTTTTGGTTGGTTGTTTTAAGAAAACTTGATTATTTTTATTTGAATGCTACTAAAAAAGCTAGGGGATAATTTTTATTGTGTCCAAATGAAAGTACTTAGGGAGAGATCTGGTGAAGTTTGAGCAACTTCCCCTGTTATACCTGAATATGTTCTGTGTAAATAGATGTATGAGAAGTCTCAGTGCTGTCCTCTCACCTGAAAATAAAAGTAGCTCAGTTGCCACTTCTTCATATGCACTTTTAACACTTCTGTTCCTTTATAATTGCACAGGCAATGGAACCAAGTACGAATATTTGTGAAATGGGCCTCAACGATAGGTATGAAATTTAACTTCTTTAGCTACTATCTTAAATTGCTGTGCAGTGTGGATGGTTTTAGAGTATTAGTTGCTGAAAGACTGCAGGGTTTTTTAATAAATATTCAGTATCTTCATGGTTTTTGAAAAAAGGGGCCTGTAGGTAACCTAGCAGAAACCATCTTTAATGTTTAAACAAAATTTAGTAGAATTTTATCTATAATATTTAGGTATATGGAAATTAATGAAAACTATTGTTTTTTGTGATGTTTTTCTCTGAGTCCTTTTCTGATGCAAATGTTGCAAAGTCTGTGAGAATTGTTTTATAGGAATAATGGCATTAAAACAATATATAAAGAAGAGTAAAGGGGTTTAACAAGATGATTTAGACTCACTCTGTGGTTATGTTACCTAAAAAGTTATGTTTGAGAATTCAGAGATCTATTTTCATTTTATTGTTTAGCTTTAAGCTATTTAGTTCTCACTAAGAAATTTCTGTCAGTGCAGGTCTTATACTTCTGTCAAATTGTGGCTGCTGTCATGACAGTTTGTAGAAGTTTGTAAATCACTTTGTAAGTTGGTTTTGGCTTAAAAAAAACCCAAACAAAACAAAAGTTAACACCTTGTTATTTCTTTGTCACTGTGTATCAAGAGAGAAGAGTGCTCTTCACATGAAAATCACTTCTATTGTGAGGGACACAACGCAGCTTTGATTGTTTCCTAGTTAGATCAGAAGGTGCACGGCACAATTATAAGCATCAGCTGTTATGTAGAAGTGTGTTTTTTAGGTTTAGGGTATATTTCTTGATTTCTAAAAAGAAAGAAAAAAAGAGGCTTAAGCATACTTCTGCATAAGGACTCAGAATTAAAAAATTGAAGAGCAGCTTGGAAATGCTTGTGGGTGAAGCATGCTTTTTTTCATTATTGAAGAAATGCATAAACTTTATAAATAATGTAAAAGAAATGCAAATTTTGAAATTGCTTTGTTTCCAGGAATGTTTCTGTGGCTTGGTTTCTTACTGTGCCTTGTCCTTTCAAACAGGAGGTCACAGCATAGGGAAGATCCTTATTGCAAACCGAGGAGAAATCGCCTGCAGAGTGATGCGAACAGCCAAGAAAATGGGGGTGAAGTCTGTGGCAGTTTATAGTGAAGCAGACAGGAATTCCATGCATGTAGCAATGGTGAAGTATATTCCTTAATTTTGTGGCTGATGTTCATTCATAACAGTATTTTTCATTGATAAGTTCCATGTGTAAATCAGATTTGGGTGCTGATGCAAAGTTGACTTTCACTTCTGTAGACCTACTGCCAAGTTTTCCTTGGATGGATGGAAAGTTTGCCTGGTCTCTGTCTCAACACCTGACAGCTTTACAGGAAGTGCATTCAAGTTTGACTCTGATTCTGGATAGCCAGGATTAGAGAATGGACTGTGATTTGGGGGAAAAAGTCAGAATTTGTTTCACTCAGTTAAGTCTCTCCTTGAGGAAAGGCAGTGATTTAAACTGCAGTCTGATAAGTGACATAATTAGCTCAGAAACTCATTTAAATTTGCTAGTAAACATTCTCTGTTGTATGTATTTTTTTGTAAAACAGGCAGATGAAGCATATTGCATTGGTCCACCACCCTCACAGCAGAGTTACTTGGCCATGGAGAAAATACTGCAGGTGGCCAAGGTCTCAGCAGCACAGGTAAGGAGGTCAGGACCTTACATTTTCTGTTACTTCCATGTCTTTAGTTCTTTTTTTGTCATCTTGCTTTTCCTTAATAATCTATGAAGTTTTTGAGTTTTCTGAGCTAAACTGATACAAAAAATTTGCTGGTAACATTATTCTGTTTTAGGCTATTCATCCAGGTTATGGCTTCCTCTCAGAAAACACAGAGTTTGCAGAGCTGTGTAAGCAACAGGGAATCATCTTCATAGGTCCTCCTTCATCTGCTATCAGAGATATGGGTATTAAAAGGTATCTGTTTCTGATTTGTTACTTGGTTATGCAGTTTGCAGCTTGGCAAAGCTGATTTTGTTAACAAATGATCAGTTGCTCTGTGATTGTTTTATTCTGTCAATTTGCATTATATTTTTATTGTTTTCTTTAAAGGAATAAACTCCAGGTTTATAGATTCTTATAGAGATATAAACGGTCAAGAAGGTTCAGTTATTGGGATTTTAGTAATGAAATAAGTAATGATTCTACTTTTCCAGAATTGAAATGTTGCAGTGTAACATAGGTAAAGGTTCAGCAGTCAGATTGGATGGGTTGAAAGAGCAGTGGAAAAGAAGCACCAAATCATCTGGGTTATTGTGGCTCATGATAAGTTTTGTTCATCACAGAGGATCTGATTCTTAGGTACTTAGATCAAAGAAAGACTTCTAAGGTATGAAGTATAAATCAAGAATATGGAAATGAAGTTATTGACATAGGAACTGCATAATAGTAGTTAGAGAGAATTAACTTTATCACCTCATAATGTGAGAGTAAATTGCCTCAGTAATTTAGCAAGCTTTGCATGCATTTTGGAAATTAGAGTTGTTATGCTTGAGTGTTTTATGTGTGGTGTGAATGTAGCCTGTGTAATGAAAAGTTTTACCTTTGTACAACTTTAAATATTGTAGGATACAGTGTTGTAATTTGAAAATGTTAGATTTTGGCATCTCTAATGTGGAATAACCAGTCAAACTAAAGTGTAATCCTGCTAGGAGAAACAAAAATCTTTGTTTGAAGCATGTGCTGAATTACAGTCCAATCCTGTGTAGTAGTAGTCCTGTTGAGATCTACTGTGGAACTATTTTCATGGAGCGAATTAACGTTGGGAGCATTAGACAGGTTGGAACTTAAAGTAAGAAAAAAATATTATTATCATTCTAAATATAAAACTGTTCTGTCAAAGCACTTCCAAAGCTATAATGTCTGCTGCTGGCGTTCCTGTTGTTGAAGGTTATCATGGGGAAGATCAGTCTGCTGAGTGTCTAAAGGAGCATGCCAGGAGAATTGGATACCCAGTAATGATTAAAGCTGTCCGTGGGGGTGGAGGAAAGGTAAGGAACTCATCTGTAAAGTTACCATGTCTCAGGATCTGTAGCTCAATATTCTAAAAGGAAACAAAAACTGGAAAAGCACTTTTTGTTGAAATTTATTATTAATGGCCAGTCTAGCACTATGAAATCTCATTTCCCTTTGATATGGAGAAGATAAGTAGCTGGAATAAACTGGAAGAGTTTTGTTTATTTCAATGGATTTCCAGTAATTCACATAAGCAGAAAAGTTGTGCAATGGATTTGTGCAAAATGAGATGACTTTAAATTGTTACTCTGTAATAGCTTCTGTTGCTAACAGTTTTAAATGTTGCATAAGAAATTATTAACAATACCATTTTGTGTCTATATACTTTTTAATGAATGGTGAATTCCCAGTCTAAATCAGATTTTAGTCTGAAATAAGTCTATAAAAATTACATATAGAAAATTTTCGTTATTTCCAAAATAGGTAGATTTATTTTGTAAAGAATAAGTTTTCACTGCCAACCTTGGAAAATTTCTATTATATTCAAGGACAAAATTAAATTTTGTGCTCACTCATATCAGTGGAATGATAATATCTATTTTTTTACAATTCTTATGGTCATTTCAGTGGGACTTTCTAGGATTATCTTCCTGGAAGCTGATACACAATTCTGCTAATGTTTATGAAAGAAGAAAATGTTTTATTTTTAAGCTCATTTCTCACTCTGTGCAACGAGGTTTTTCATTGTGTGCTGTATTTTTTGACATTTAGATAAGCTTTTTCTCTGTATTTTAGGGCATGAGGATTGCTCATTCTGAAAAGGAATTTCTGGAACAACTAGAATCAGCAAGGAGAGAAGCAAAAAAGTCTTTTAATGATGATGCAATGCTGATTGAGAAATTTGTAGATAATCCAAGGTAAGAAATAGTGTTTTAATATAAACACTGTAATGTTTATTCTACTGTTAAATAAACATAACTAGCTTAATTGTAGGATTAAAATCAGTTTTGTATGTCTGATTTGCCCTATGAAAGTTGTTAATTTGGTCAAAATTGTTTATAATTTATTGTATTGAGTTATTTATTGTGTTATGAATTTCTTGTAGTGGCTTTGTTTTGAATGACAGGAATTAAAATGCTACTGCTTGGGAAACATGGCAGTGAGGGAGCTTTCTAAAATTGGTACACATCTAGGAAAATAATCACTATAATATTTAAACTATAGACCTTAGTCAAGCTGTGATGGTGTTTCTGCTGCCCTCAGGTGTCCTAAACCAGTTATTTAAGCTTCCTCTATTTTGATATTTCAAATAGAAGTGAGAGTCCAGCTAATGCCTGGCCTGTGAAACTGAACCAATTTGTTTTTTATAAAGAACATCTCACAGAGACTGTTTGATACACTTGTACTTTATGTCTGTTTTTCCTTGAACCATCACTTTATGGAAAACATTTATTCCAAAGAAATTGAGGGTCTGCTTATGCTGTCAGATGGGCATGAGAAAAAACTCATTGCTGGGGAATTTCTTTTGCCAGGATAGGGAATTGTCAGAATAGTGATGCATTTTTATTAGTTTTATGCATAGAATAAAATTCTGCCACCTAAGAGCTGTCCTTTGAAATGGTGCTTTGAAGTGAACAGTGTTATTCCTGAGCCAGGGCTGCTGCTGTCTCTTGTGAATTGCTACACAGTAAATTATGAGGGAAATAATGGTTATCAAATTAATAGTAAAGTGGTTTTACTTTTATTATAATAATTAAGAAGTAGGTAGCAGCCTTCAGATATGTGTCTTGCTTATCCTACAGTCTATGAGATTTCACTGCAGTAGTTGGTATTAGGAATCCTCTTTCCTTTAGAAGATTGAGTAAGTCTAAAACAGTTAAAATCCTGCATAATAGCAGCCTCACTTCTACATTTTTGGCATTTAGTTGAGGCAGACACTTAAACTTACAAGAAATTCTACTGAAATGTACAAGTTTGAAGTCTGTTTGGGGCATTAAAATTTTTTATGTTATGTTTTTATGGAACAGGCATGTTGAAGTCCAGGTATTTGGTGACCAGCATGGCAATGCCGTGTATTTGTTTGAAAGAGACTGCAGTGTGCAAAGGAGGCATCAGAAAATCATTGAAGAGGCACCAGGGGTGAGCAGAAAATTAATATTTTTTATGAACTGACATGTTTTTATAGTAAATGCTATCCCCTATTCAATGTATGTAGTGGGTAATAAATTATTTTAATTCTCAGACCTGTTTTAGTTTTGCTGCAGAAGATATTTTAATTGAAAAAAACCCCTACATTCTTTAGCAAAATGATTCTCAAAGAAGTATTATGTAGATTTCAAGTATAACATAGGTCAGAGTTTCACTACTGCTGTTAAATACTGTTAAATATTCATGCATTCCAGGTTTAATATCACCAAACCTAACAATAGTTAGTAATATTTTTATTATTATTATTTACAGCCAGGAATTAGTCCAGAGGTTCGAAGGAGGCTTGGAGAAGCTGCTGTCAAAGCAGCTAAAGCAGTGAATTACGTGGGAGCAGGTAAGTCTGGGGAGGTGCAGCTTTTAACTTAATGACTTTAAGTCTCAAGCAAATGGCATCTGATTGTTTTCGAGTATGACACACATCCCCCAAATTTTTGAGGTTTAAGCAAGTAATCATGTAGTTAATTCTGCTGTAATTACAGATTTAAATTGGCATACTTGAACTCAAGACCAGTAGCAGCTGAAGCGTAGAAAGAAAACATTTCAGAGCAGATAATTTGATCAACTCAATTGTTGTTGGAAAGTGAGCATTATCAATTAGTAAGCTGGAGCTGAGCAAGGGGAAAATAATTTCTTTTCACACACAAAGGGTAATACTTTATATACAAACAGTGAAGTCTTTAAAAGAAAAACACAACTCATTTTAAAGTCCACACCATTTCCCAGATGAAAAATGACCTCCTAAAATTATTTCTAACTTTTTGTCACTGCTTTCTTTGGATATTTATTAAAAAAACCCCCAAAATTACATACCCTATGAATATTCAGAATACTTTCAAACAGTCTTGATGCACTTTCTTAAGTGCTAATGAAATGCAGCTCTTTCTGTAGAGAATGGCTGCTGAACAACACGGGTTGTGTAAATGTACAAGGAAACAAGGCTTCTGTTTTCAGACCTCAATTTTGTGACCTTTTTAGATTATTTGTATAGAATTTAATGAAATTCAGTGTGTCTGATTTAGGAATAAGTCTTGATGTAGTTGATTTAAGTGTCTTGGGTGTCTTCCATAAATGGACACCTAAGATGCTCTTTGGTGAAATGTCCTTTTGTTAAATAATTCAGGAACAGTGGAATTTATTATGGACTCTCAACATAATTTTTACTTCATGGAGATGAATACCAGGCTGCAAGTAGAGCACCCAGTTACAGAGATGATCACTGGGACAGACCTGGTGGAATGGCAGCTCAGGGTGAGTGTTAATTGATTTTACATGTAGAGTTCTTCCTGAGTGCTCTGTGACACTGCCAGGGAGAGGCCAGAAAGGTTTCCATATCCTCATCTCCTGCTCAGCTGACAGGGTCGAATTTCCTTTGCTCCACAGGAACATCTCACATTGCTGTATTGGATGTAGAGCGTTGTGCAGCTTCTCTGAATTTCAACCAGTCCTCTCCCAGCTGTGTAGAGGGAAAACATTTTTAAGTGTATTTAGAGACATTACAGACAATGTGGGAAGTGGGAGGGAGTAGGGTCCTGATCTTTCCCTTGCTATGCTGAAAGGTTTCTAAAACTCTAGTTGAAATGTGTCTGTGGCCCAAAAATCATCCTTGCATCAGGCTGTAGGAGGAAAAAATCTTCACAAAAACCCGTCTGGTGTTATACCAGTATAACCACATTCTGAAATAAATGTACAGTGGGGTGGACTGGAGCAGGGGATTTCCTCACACATCCAATTTGCAGAGATTATTCACACGTTCACAGGAAGTTTTGGGTATTAGGGAACTTGAAATAGAACCAAATTTTGTTTGGATAAATCCAAAAGTGAGGACAGCAGCTTAATAGTGTGAGATTAAGGGTGGGGAATTGTTTAGTATAATCAGAAAGAAAATTAAAATGGCAAATGCTGATGCAAAAAACAAGGAACATTTGTCTTCCTTATCTGGGCATGGAAATTGAGAATTGAATCCTCAGTTAGAACAGGGATCAAACAACACTGGAAGAAAGAGAGAGAAGGTGGACAGGTTCGGTGGTCTGGGCACTGTTTTTCTCCACTGCTTTTCAAAATGTGCTTCCTAGTTGTTAATGTTTAGAAGAAAGATATTTAATATTTCATATATCAGCACTCCAAAATATTGATCCTGCATTAAGGAGAAAACCTATTGTTTTCAGGTTGCAGCAGGAGAGAAGATACCTCTGAGGCAGGAGGAGATCCTGCTCCAGGGCCATGCATTTGAAGCTAGAATATATGCTGAAGACCCTAATAATAACTTTATGCCAGGGGCTGGGCCACTGCTGCACTTATCCACCCCCCCAGCAGATCATTTCACCAGGATAGAGACCGGAGTCAGGCAAGGTAAAACTGAAGGCAGTGATGGAAGAAGAAATAATTAACATCAAGAGCTTTTCTTTGTAAGCATTTCCCTCTTTGGCCTAAATAAGCTTGTCTAAAAGAGCGTTGTTGTAAAGACAAATCTTTACAGAGTTATTCTTCCTTATGATTTTCCATGTACTTTTGATCAATCACTGAATATTTTCTTTACCTCTTCTTTACCTGTACCCAAATTAATATCCACAGGCTCATGGTGATGATAGTCTCATCACTATTTAGCAATCCTGCATTCTGATTGCAATAAAGAAAATTGAGTCATGTTACCTCTACAAAGAGTTATAAAAAGTCTGTGCTGAAGTTGCCCTTGAAATTGAAATGCCAGGTCACATCCTCACGTGACTTGGTACATCCTCAGTACTTTGCATTACCAACTTCCATAAATACTTGGTTGCATGTTACAGCATTTTTGTTTTACTGCCACATTTTAGGTGATGAGGTTTCTGTGCATTATGACCCCATGATTGCAAAGCTGGTTGTTTGGGCTGAGGACCGGCAGGCAGCTCTCAGAAAGCTGCGCTACAGCTTGCACCAGTATAATGTAAGTGTGATATCCCAGCCTGAGCCAGCAAAGCAGGCAGAAAATACTGCACTAAACCAAAAGTGGTTTCCAAAAGGGATTTGCCTGCATTGCTACTGCCATTTCAAATTCATTAGTTGTTTTGCAGAAGTTGTATTTTTTGCTAATTTGCAAACTGTTTTCATTGGTGGAGTGAGTAAAAATAAGTGTGAAGCCCAGTTTTACAGATAAATTTTTAAGTTTGTGGTATCTTCAGTTTGAAGATGCATCTGGGACTTTGTAGAAGGTAAGGCTGAACAACATTTTCAATTGTAGTGTGAGCTTTCTCACACTTAAAGGATTCTCCGTGGAATTTGTATCAGACAATGTTTGCTTGTAATTTTTAATTTATAAAAAGGATTAAGTTTTTAGACTATAAGTGTGGTAAAGAAATATGCTGTCAGTTCTTTTTAAGAAACATTCCATTTTTCCCCTATGAAAACTACAGGTATTATAACTGTTTTCAAAAATGGAATTCAGAAGGTTTGGCTTGAGGTGAGACTGAATATTTCTTGTGCAGAACTATTATACACATTTAAATCAACAACATTGACGTGACTGAGGTAGTGGAAATGTTGGGCCCCTTATTGTTTTAGCTAAAAATCAAATTTACTGCAAGGGAAATGGGGAGTATCTAGTAAACGTACACAAGTCTCTGTTCCTATTTTTTACTATTAAAAGATCAAATATGGGATACTGCAACTATTGTTACTCATTTTTCATAAGACACACTAGTCAAGTTAGGAATGTTCTTTTAAATATTCAGAGCATGATTTTCCAAAAGTAGGGTTTTTTCTGAAATTATCTCCTGTTACTGTTTCTGGGAAACTTTGTTCTACTTCACAGGGGACAAAGGCAGCATTTAGAAAACAGAGTGCTTTTGAGAAAGCAGCTTTTGGGGTATTTTTTGGTTTTGTTTTGGTTTTTTGTCTTTTTAGAGTCAGTGGCTTAATTGATAATAAAGCAGACCAGTTGAATGAATTACATTTTATTGATAAACTTTGTGAGCAGAAAGCTGTGTATCAAAACTCAATTTGGCAATATGCTTCTGTTTCTTTACAGATTGTAGGATTAAGCACTAATATTGATTTCTTACTGAGCCTGTCAGGACACCCACAGTTTGAGGCTGGAAATGTGCACACTAATTTCATTCCTCAGCACTATGATGAACTGTTTCCAACCAAAAAAGCAACTCCACATGAAGTTATGTGTCAGGCAGCTCTAGGGCTCATACTAAAAGAGAAGATGCTAACAGATGCTTTTAGAGATCAGTCAGATGGTAAGGATCATTGTTTTGTATTGTTTGTGCAATTATTTAATGTGGATGTTCTTTCTTTGCCCTTTGTGCCTGCTCAGGGTTCTGCATTCTGGCATCTCCCAGATATTTACATACAGAGCAGACTATAGCTTTTGTGAAGGATTAGATATGGACTGTGCCACCACTGTAATGTCCAGAGTACTTCCCAAAGCCCTTCAGACAGGCACTATCTGAAAGGCCTTGGGATTCATGGTCAGTGACGCTGTGAGCTCTTTGCTCTTGATAAGCACAAGCAGTGGCCTTCTGCCTCTGTTACTCCTACAGCTGGCCCAGAGTCCTCTGACAGAATTGACTCAGAATGGGAGCAGCAGTGAGGTTTAGTGGAACCTTCACCCAAAGGTTAATCAGGACCTGCTGTGGTGTAGCTGAATTCCCATGTTCTCTGGTGCTTTCAAGGATGTGTTCATGGAAAACAACCAGTGCCCTTCTTAGTAACAAGTTTTCTGTGGTCACACAGCATCAGTTTATTCCATGTTGGGGATCAAGGAATTGTCACTCTCTGTGACTCCAGTAGCTCCCCAGTCTTTTCTGTGCAACATAAATACATAAATATGAAGGTAGTAACAGCAGGACAGTGATTTTAAGGCCTGAGTTCTAAGTGTTGTTTTTTGCCGAAGTAGAATGAAAATAACATATCTGTGTATTTTGTGTTTTAGATAAATTCTCACCATTTGCATCCAGCACTGGTAGAAGAATAAATATATGTTACACAAGAAAACTGTCTCTGCTGGATGGGGAAAGCAGTAAGTTAATAAAAAAGTGTGTGGAGGGAAGGGAGGTACTTGATGGATGAAGTTATTTTAACTGATGCTTGAAAATTCAGGCTAAGAAACAGCATAGAAGCAGTATGAGTTTATGCAGTGTAAGCTGGGAATTCACAGAATTGAATGTTTAATCCACACTGTTAGATCCTGAGGACATGTAAACCAAATTCAATTGACTACTAATTAATGTTCGCCATTTAAATGAATGAGGTTGAGATTTCGAAAGGAACTGAGTGCCATTTACTTTCTTTGAACCTCATTTTGGTGTGAAAGTGCTCAGTATTTTCTCCCCTCACTTGTTTTCTGTCCAGATAATACAGATCTCAGAGCATGATTTCAGGTGTTTATCCTTGAAAGAAAAATTGTCTGGATTTCAGTATGAAATCTGCAGTATGTAGTAAGCTAATCTGAAGATATTTATTCTTATCTTAGTGTTGGCAGGCCTCATTTTTATCAGGAAAGCCTTGATACTGTTTATATGTCATAATTCTCTAGATACTCACACATGCATATTTTGTTTAATTGAACAGCTGTGGATGTAGCTGTAAGTTACAATCAAGATGGATCATACAAAATGCAGGTACAATTTTTTTCAGATACTTCACTAGATAAAAGAATCAATTTCTTGTAGATTACTCTTAGTATTAGTTGTTACTAAAGTTGCTTGGTGATTACAGATGCAGGATTCTATTTTTAGTTTGCTTGTATCCATTGCTATATACTGTTACTTTGACTTGATATTATCTGTGCTAGATGCTGGATTGGCTTGTAAGAGCTCTTAAATGTTTCTGACAAGGCTAAGGAAAGCATTTGTATTTTCAGTATTTGAGGGTCTTATTCTTTATTTTCCTTGTTAAATTTTTCTTTTTAAAACATGGGAAGTTAGATTTAAATCTGCATTTTAAAAGACTTTTTTTCCACAGGACTCCTGCTCTATTCTGTGCATGAGACTGGATCTCCTGTGGGATAAATAAAAGCTTTCTGCAGAGCATTATCTGCAAGATAACATTTTATTTTGAAGATGGAAATTGGAGAGTGATTAGCAGATGAGCTGGGGAATCTTCTGGTTAGATGATTAAATGATACTCCATAGAATTGGCTTTTTTGTCCATGCTATAGATCTCCTGTAGTAAATAGCTCAAGATGCCTTAATTGTAGATAATTTTGTGTGTGCACATGTGAGAGTCTTCAGTTGTGGCTTGAGGGGGTTGTGTTTGGCTTAGTGTATATATGTATAATATCCTTCTTGCATCCTCTGTAGTTGAATGTCTTATTCTCTCAGATTTGGCACCCAGAATGGATGCATACTCAAAAATACAGTCTCTGTAATTCTACTTCTTGTTTCAATAGCCAGAAAAGGGGAATTAAGAGAAAAAGTATTTTATGAACTGCTTAGACTGTGTAGAGATTGGTGTCCTAGAAAGATAAGGATAAAATTATTGTGCTTTCAAGGGCATAACCAGATCATGATAACTCAAACCTTTACTGATATGAAGATTGAGATCACCCACATCCCTCCTGGGTTATTTTGAGTGTATTGATTATGCCTGACAGCTTTTACACTTGAGCCTTATCTCAGAAGTCACATCAGCACCAATGAAAAGAGGCTAGAAGGGATGTGGGGACCATTTGTGGAGGGAGACTGTAGACTGCTGGGGAAGAAGGAAGAACAGGGGTTGACATGGAAATGGAGAGCAGCTGGAGATAAGAGATGTAAGGACATAACTGGGGGCTTATTTTGAGGAGGAGAGTGCTTCTGGAGTGTTACAGAACCTGTCCTGAGGCAAATCAACCAGAGCAGGTGGCTGGGCCTGGAACTTGCAGGCACTCAGTGCTCAAGCAAACAATTTTCTGCTCAGGAATAAGTGTCAGGTCAACAGGATCCTCTCAGTGCATGTTTTCAGTGGAAGAATAATTTGGAGCTATGTAAATGAAGACTTGAGTTTTATTTCTACTTGTACCATCCTGAAAGACCAGCAAGTCTCTGATTCTGTGCTCAGTGATGTCAGGAAGTAAACCTATGAGTGAAATGTAATGTATTTACCTTTGTGTTCTTACAGCCTTTGTGTGCTGCAGTTGTGGTACAGGTGCAGCTTCCACTGAAGGAAAGGATGGGAAGGGATGAAGGGTACTCATAAATGAATGACCTTTCTGTTTGGTCTTTCTTTTGCAGTTTTGGTGTCTCACTGGCACTGTTTCCATTACTGCTCTGTTCCTTTGTAGGTTTACTGAATACATTGTGGTTCTTGTCCTGCAAACTTCCAAGACAGGAAGTCACCTCTCTTTTGGAAAACATTGTGGAATGTGGTAGCTGATTGCTATGGATTCTTCAGTTTGAAGGAAGTCAGGATGCTAGGACAAATGAAAAGAATTGGATTTTAATAGCATCACTAAACTGAATATTCTGTGGGGAATTTTTGTTTGTTTTTCTTAAGAAATAGTATATCTTTGTTTAAGATAAAAATTGTCCTGAGGGACTATATTAGATAATTTGCTGAGCTGGGTATTGGATACAGAACAGTCTCTCAACTGAAAAATAAACTATACATCAGGTTTAAAAATATTTTTTTTTAATTCCAGAGTTGTCTATACAGAATCACAGGTTATGAGGGTACAAATACAATCTTTTGATTTATTGCTTGTGAAGGGTTAACCTTTGTCCTTATAAAAGCATTTAACTTTCAGATTCAAGATAAAACGTTCCTGATTTCTGGAGAGATCTTGAAAGAAGGTGATTCACTTTACTTGAGGTCTTCAGTAAATGGAACAGTGTCTAAGTCCAAGTTGGTCATTTTGGACAACACCATTTACCTCTCCTTCTCGGTAAAATTCCGTTCTTTATTATCACAAATTTAAAATTTTGGCATTTTATCCATTTAAATGAACAATATAAATTGCAATAGAATGTGAAAGAGAACAACAATTTCAGTTTCTTACTTTGACCTAGCAAGTTTTGATACTTGTTGGATTATTGTTCTAGTTAGAAATTCATTGCCTATGGTAAGTGAGAGAATGAATTACTTTTAGAAAGTTAAAATATTGTTGGTGAGTCAGGTTTGGAAATGATGGTTTAGGGTGGGGGGACACAAAATACTAAATTTGTCAGGTAATTAAGTTTGTCACAGAACAGTAGCAAGAACTTCTTCAAACTGACAAATGTTAGAGAGGTATTGTAACTGATATTTTAATTTCAGTTACAATTTTTAAATTATATGAAAAGAAATAAAGGATAACTTCAGCTAATATTGAAATATGCAATTATGAGTTACCATGGCATTATATGCATTGCATATATGCAAATGCAAATGACATTTGAAAGAAGAAGTACCCTTACTTGCATTATTAGGTTGGTAATTTTTTATTTACAGTTAAAACATTGCAAGGCCTTAAAGTAACTCAATAATAATGTAATCTAAATAAGTAAACAATGATTAATTAGTTACAGTAATTAACCTCTAGCTCTGAGCCCCTTAAGACTTTCAGCAGAATGCAGCAAAAACTTCGTTGCTCCAGTGATGAGGACAAAATAACCCATGCTGGAGTGGCAAAGCTCAGTTGTCCTGTGGTATCAGAGTGGAGTCCGGGGTGAGGGCTCGAGAAGAAATCACAGGACTTTAGGGCATGGGAAGGATGTGGGGGATAATGAGTCTTTGAGAGACTCTGGGAAGCAACTCTGAGAGGACTTAAGGGATTTTGAATAACAGTGAGAATTTTTGACTAAACTTAGCACTGAATTAATGTTATTGTAAATTGTGAAGCACTCATTGGCAACCTGCCTGCCCCCTGTGCAGACAGCCTTTATGCATTTTCCAAACCTTCTGCACTGTGGTGCATGAACAGGGAAGGTACAAATACAGGATTTGTACAAAGATCCACATGGAACTGCTTTGTCACAGGGGTTGTTCCTTCATTGCTGGTCCTTCCAGCAGCATGTGTGACTTTCTAGGCCTCAGACTCTGGCAAAGCAGTGACCATGACAGTCCTAGTGCAGCCCTGACCCCAGGGTCTGCCACCCTCAGAGCTGACTGCTTTGTCTAAGGCTGCATCTGTTTTTTCCTTTTGTCAGCCCATCTGCTGGTGCTATTATTTCATGTTGTTAACTCACCTGTCCTGGATTTTCCTTTTGCAGGAAGGCAGGGCTCAGATTGGCCTCCCTGTGCCCAAGTACTTGTCTGCAGTGAGTTCAGGGGCAGAGCAAAGTGGAGCTGTGGCACCCATGACAGGCACAGTAGAAAAGGTAATTATAACATGGGTGGGACCTGAATTCTCCGATATATTCAAATTTACTCTGCCAGAAATAGTGCTTCTGTACTGCCAGGAAAGACCTGGGGCCAGAAATGCCAGTGCTGTGTGACTTCTGAGTGGAAAAAGCTTTGTTGACTCTGAATTTTCAGCAGCCACCCAGGGCTTTTTAAGGCTTCCATTCTTTCTCTAGAGCTCTGGAGGATCTGAACTTATGCTACTGCTTAACTAATTTTGCTTCATGTTACTTCCCAAGTCAAAGCTCACTGAAGTGTTTATGGGCCCTTTGATTGATTTCACCTTACAAAAGAGTGAAATGCACTTGCAAAAAAAAGAAATATTCAGAAAGGTATCTTTTGTTAAGCTGTGAATTTTTTCTTTAGCTCAGCAAGTCTCAAGCATTCTCTGTACAGTGACAAAGTTTCAACAAAGATTTTCTGGAGAGTTTAGTGGTTGAAGGATTCAACCATTGATTAAAAAGTCATGAAGGGTGGAGTACATGGAACGTGGATCTCTGACATCCTGAGTGAACACTCCAAATCAGAGTAATTGTTGAAAAACGAGGTGGCTCCTGCCATCTTCTTTCTGAATGTTGTTTTAAAGACTTTAGGGATTGGCTCCAGGAAGAGGTTCTGCACTTTTCTGAAAATAGAATTGCTGAAGCCCAGAAAGGATAGAACATCATCACCTCTTCTAGTGTTTCTTCTTTGATAGTAAATGGCTTCCTGGTCATCCTGTCATCTGCTACTGACCCTCTTTCTGTAGGCTCTGCCTTCCCTTGAAGAGATCTGTGTAGAGCTGTTCTCTATCTAGAGAAGTCAGATACCTAGACCAAGAAAAATAAAGGTTAATATGAGGCTGTTTTGCAAAACCTCACTCCCTCTGTGCATTGTTAGTCAAGACCCAGCTGATTTTGAATGGTACAGACATAAATTACTTTTCCCCCTGATTTTCTCCTGAATTGCAGGTGTTTGTGAAAGCAGGGGATAAGGTTCAGACTGGAGACCCTCTAATGGTTATGATAGCTATGAAAATGGAGGTAAGTGACATATAAAGGTTTTAATTACTGAGAAAATAAAAACTGGCTCAAATTTTAATAATTTTGGTTGCATCATTGAAGTTCAGTATAGAGTGCAGCTTGCAGATGTCAGTATCACTTCATCTGCTGTAACATCAGTGTTGTCTGACTAGATTTCAGAGGATTATATTTGCTGTTATTTTACTAACAAATGATGATTATGTAATCCATGGTACTCTGCAGCTGTTTTAACATGCATTTGGGTGGTGGTGTCAGGCCTTCTGTCCCTTCCTCTCCTTTGATTTTTTGAGCACAAAACTGTCTTGGTGTGTCTCTTTCTTCCTGGTTGTGATCCAGGCACATGGATGTCTGCAGTTACTTCAAGGAGAGATTTAGCTAATGGGGACTTTGTAAATATGCACAGGATTCTTCTTGTGTATAATCCTATTGTTATTCTTATTAAGTTTTATGAGGAGCACACTAAAGATTCTGTGTAATTATCTGCACAGCATTCAGAGGACTGGCATTTTGGCCATTTTACCTTGTCTTAGTGCTTGACTGTGGCTCAGATTGCTTGAATTGCAGTTTCTATAGCTTAAAGTGGTTTGGATTGACTATTAGTTTAAAATAAGTCTGTGGCAGCAGAACTAACACTGCTGAAAAAATCTGCCTTTCTCTTATCATGTTCTTTTTTAATTACGCTCAAATTCTATTAAATAAAACTGCACTAAAAAAACCTACACACAAAATTCTTTGCAGTTGGATGCTAAATGTGTTTGTGCCTTTCCATCTGATATCCAAACTGATGTTATCTGAGTTACTTTAAGTGCTATTAAAATATAAAAAGTAAAATTTAAAAAGCAAAGTATTATTTAAAAGGCCCTTATATGTGAGGATTTAATATCTGATCTTAAATGTTTTGATGCTAGGCTAACCCTATGTAGAAAACTACCAAGAAGCAAAGCTACAATGTCAAACTAACCTGGTACAATGACAAGCAGACCAGTTGGTGTGTAAGCATGCTGTTCCTTTGCTGCCATTAGTATCTGTATTTGTGTTTCATCAGCATTTTGCCAAATATCTGCCCACTAAAGACCCCTCCTGGCCAGAAGACAGAAATATCTTTAGTAAATCTGCAGATTTCTCTTAAGGGAACTAGTCTGCTCTCTGATTAACATTTTGGATTAAAACTGTATTATTTCTGTTGGGTATTTATTACAACAGAAAGTATTAGTGAGGTAAAATAACAGTCATCTATTCATACTGATGATAATTCATACAATATTGATTATTCATATAGATGGCATTTTCTCCCCAGTATATTTATCAAAATATTCATGAGAAAATAAACTTGAAAATGGACTAGGATAACGTTTAAAAGAAGATTTAAAATAAAACGTGTCAGAGGAAGGAACTAAGTGTGTTAGTTCTAATTGGAGCTAGCACTTGCTGGAGAGAGAGAAGGGAGGGAACCCCCTGAGTTTGCTGCTGCTGACTCTGGCTGTGTTTCTGTGCAGCACACCATAAGGGCTCCCAAGGCAGGAGTGATTAAAAAGGTCAATTTCCAAGAAGGTGCCCAGGCCAACAGACATGCTCCACTCGTTGAATTCATGGATGAAGAGGCAGAGTCAAAATAAAATTCAAGGAAGGTTGTATTTTATTTTTTCTACTTTGCTGATTTTCTCCTGGAAGATGATTTCTTCATATTTTCAGCAAACTGTTTGGTATGAATGGGGGATTGGTTTCCTCTGCACTTCCTGCATAGTTTGACTGTAAATTATGCTGACTTCACTGAAATTTGGGTATCACTATACTGTAATTGTATTTATAACTTGTGGACCTATGTGATTCTTGTCCAGTGGTTGTTTGCCTGTGGAAAGGCCTTGGACTGGAAGAAGATGTGAAACTCTGAAAGGATCAGAGAGGTTAATAAGGACTGTAAGGTACAGACAGGTTGGGCTCTTCTGCCTACTTATTCACAGCTGCCTTTTCTTCCCTTAAATATGTGAGGATTGATTTGAAGGAAATCTGAAAGACAGTTGCTCTGTTTTCTGGCAGAATTCCTGTTTGTGGCTTATGTTTTTTTGCCTTATTAGGGAATTTAGGATTGTTCCTTAGCCCAGAATCCCTCTCAATCATTTCTGGTGCATCTCTTTTTCCTGTTTACCTCAATGAGTCAAGAAAATTTGTGTTTCAAAAATTATTTTAATATACCTCAAAATATCTGATACAAAGCATTTTTCAAATACGTTTCCTACACAAAGTTAAAATGTAACTGCTTTCCAAAAATACTATTTGAACTTTAAACATGAAGTAGTAACATAGAAAGATAAGCTTATTTAATACTTAGTGTGCCAAAATGCAATACTGACTTCAAAATCTTCATTACTTTTACTATACTGTTCATGTTCCAGTGTATTTCTTATTGGCTGGAATGGGGTACACCACAGTCATTATAACAACATGAAATGTTACTAAGAATAATAAATTTTTTCCTATCTGCAGCGTTTCAGAGGGAAAATTGTTAGGTTTTTGGATATGTAAAGAAAAAGAATTCTCAGACTAAGCATACTGATTATTTGCCATAAATTTATTTTAACTTATTTAACCTGCACCTTAGAGAAACAAGGGAAAGAAAAAATGTTTTAATTGTTGCAAACTTTCAAAGTCTTTTCATCTTTCAGTTAATGTGACATTCTTTTATCATGTGAAGTTTTGATATGCTAATTTAATTCAATAATCTGTTTTATACTGCAGAAAGGAACAATCAGATGCTGCAGTTAAACCTGTAGTTAAATCTGTGCAAATGGACCCTTACCTGAAATCTCATTTCTGAATCAATATACAGTGTCTTGGGGAATTCTCTGATCTGCTTTTATAATTGTGCAGCCTTGTCTGCAATGCAGAAAAAAGTGGTAAAAAAGCAATGGCTCTGGATGATCTGTGTATTAAAAGCATAATTTTAATACTTTTCAATTTTCCTTTCAATCCTATGGTCACCTAGCAAACAATTAAACTCCAGTGATCATCTTGTAGAATATTGCCACAGTGATTTTTATTTACTGCCAAATAAAAATTAAGCATAACTTTGAATGTTTGATTTTTCTCCATTTTGTTCTTTCCTTGGTTGCTTCTGTTCAGGCATTGGAGTAGAGGGTTTAAGCAGCTGTTTCTGTATCATCTGATGATGATGAGCACAATCTGCAGATCACATTTAGGAGGCAGTAATCCAGACACTCGTGATGGGTTTCACTGCAGGTAAGGTTAGGCACTCATTTCATCCAGAGTTGAATCTTCATATAGAAACATGAGCTCAGCCCTGAAGAGACTCAGCAGCTTGGCATTTATTTTTTTTCTCTCTCTGACATGGCTGTTTCCAGGCTGACTTTGCTGCACTGAATCTGTACCAAAACATTAAAACCCCCAGCAGGAGGTTCTCTGCCTGCTCAGTCTGCACAGCTTGGCTGCACACAGCCTGTGCAGCAAAACCCTGGGAGCTGACAAAATGTCCTCCCTTAGGAGCCAGGGGAGACAGATAATCTCACCAGTGTTCATCTTCCCTCACTTCTCAAAAATTAGCTGTTAGGTTTTGTTTTTATCTCCATAGGTTTCTACTGAAATAGATTTTTTAGATAGTGATGTTTTTGTATATTTAAGAAAAATCTCTTTGAGAAGTCACTGTCATAGTTTGCACATTTGAAATGTTCTACTGCAGTGTGATTTAATTGAACTTGGAGATGCCCAAACAGTTACCAAATGTAGGTTGTTCCTATACCAGTATCTTAGTTAACAAAATATTCATGACTCTTCAAGTCATTACAAATAAATTTTTGTGCTATGAATGTAAATTGGTAAGAGTCTTAGCATAGTAGCATAGCTGTTACGGTAAAACACTTAATGGTAGACTTTAATTTTTTAAAATGCAGTATTTTAGCATTTGGGCTACAGGGATAATCTCTGCTGCTAATTCATTATCAATGTACCTTTTCAGATAGTGCTGTAGTTCTGAAACAACAGTAACAGCTGTTACAGGAACAATGAATCTGAACTGATTCATTTGTAATGATTTTCTCTTGCTGTCAGAGGAGGGAGGGAGCTGTGTCATGGGATATTTAATCAGGCACAGCTGATGGTCTGCAGGAAGGAAGGAAGGTGTTGGTGTTCCAGACTCAGGCTTCCCCGAGACAGGGTCAGGGAGTGACTCTGAGCACTGGTCAGCTTGGGTCAGGAATGGATCATCCTGCCCAGCAGTGTGAGTGGTGCCAGACCACAGTGAGGGTCCTGTGTGAACTTCAGTCATGCCCCTGTGGGGATCCCATCTCCCCTGCACTCTCCGGCTGCTGCCAGCTCCTGGCTCATCCCAGGGAAGCTCTGTGGTGTGGAGCCTCAATCCGTGCTGGACTGGGAATGGGACACAGGGAGGGGGTAGCAGGAGAGCAGGACTGTTCTTATTTCAGCCACTGACTCACTGGGACCCCAGGCAAGTCACTTGGTAGATATTTGCCTGTTCCTCTATTTAATGAGGTTTATGGCAATCAAAACTGCAAAATTTGTGGACACACTGATTTATAAATAATTTTCTCTGCTTGTTGGCAAAGTTTTAATTTCAGATGTAGATTAATTCTACTTGTAAGGGTTTCTTTTTAACCTTTTATACATCAGCTATCAATACCATAGTTACAAAGTTTCCAGTGTGTATTGTATCCTTTGTTGTAATGATTGTTCCAGCTAGTTACCAGGAAACCCTAGCTTCAAGTCTTCATGTTGATTGAAAAAATGAATACCCTAGTGGTTTTTGGCAGGACCTTTAAAATTTAGTCAGTGGTAGGGGGGAAAAAAGTTCATCTGGGCACACAACTCTTTATTAAAGTAATTTGTTGCTATGTCCCTTGAAATAGGTACCAGTGCACTATCACAGGTATGTTCATTGCTGAGGATAATCCTTTTCAAGCAGATCGAGAATTGTCTGTGTTCTGTTTGTAAAAAGCTCAGCTGTGCTGAGTAGAATGTGTTTACTGAACAATCAGTGGCAATTAAGTTCTGAAATACCAGCTTTTATACAAAGTATATTCTCAACAGATACTTCAAATTCTTGTGGAGTTATGGTCTAAGTACAGATTTTTACACACAAATGCCTCACAGGTAAGTATCACTTAGTACCTCTGTAATACTGGGGCACATCCTTCTGGGTAAGAATTCAGTTTGGAAAATAATATACACCACTGAATGCTGTGTTAAAAAATCAATGTTGCAGAAATTGATAATTGAAACCTTGGTATTTATTTTTTACATGATCCGACTGAATTTCTTGGAAGAGAGCCTGGATTCTAAAAGCAATTTTGAGACATTTGATGTTAGTTGAAAACCTGTTGATTATACAATGAATTCATATTAAAACAAACGTGAATTTTCTGGTTGAATACACCATTTTTTTTATTATAGCAGTAATTAATAAAACACATCTGGAGTCCTGCTGGGTTTTAAAATCATAATGGCTGCTGGATTTTGACTTTAATCTGTGTCCTGGTTTCAGCTGGGAGTTAACTTTCTTCCTAGCAGCTGGCCCAGGACTGTGTTTTGGAGTCAGACAGAGAATAATGTTAAGTGATGCTTTAGTTGTTGCTGAGTACTGCCTGCTCTGAGTTAAAGGTTGTCCAGTTTCCCATGCTCTGCCAATGGGCAGGTGTACAAGGAGCTGGGAGGGAGCAGGGCTGGGACAGCTGATCCAAAGTGGCCCAAGGGACATTCCACACCCCAGAACACTGCCAGGCACAGACGTGGGGGAAGCTGGCCAGGAGCCACTGACTGCTGCTCAGGGACCTTCTGGGCATCAGTCAGGGTGCATTGAGCGGCTGTAGTGGGCATCACCTGTCTCTGCTGGGTTTTAGTTCTCACTCCCTTTGTCAGCTTTTCATTACAGTTGTACTATTATTATGTATTATATTTTATTTCAATTGTTGTTCTTACTTCAATCTATGGCTTTTGCCCTTTTTTTCCCCCATCCTCCTCCCCTCCCAGCAGGAAGTGAGGGTGGTGAATGAGCAGTGGCATGGTCCCTAATTGCTGGATGGAGTTAAAGTGTGGCAGACCTTTTTGGTGCCCGGTGTGGGCCACGAAGGGTGGAGATAACAACAGATCTGACCAGAGTGTGTAAACCAGATTTGTTACAAGCCTTCATCTTATTAATTTAATAGTCAGTGGTCACAGTGTTGTTTGTTCTCAGAGTTGTTGTGCTTGTTCTCAGGTTTGGGTCATGTCATGATGTCCTTGGTGTCCAAGTTGCCTTCGTGCTGTTTATCACCTCTGGGGGCTGGGCTAAGGTTGGTTCTGTTGTACTTTATTATACTGGCTTATGATATGATAGAGTTGCTGGTTGTGAAATAAAGAAAAAACAATCACAAATGGGGGTTCCTCCAGGAAAACTGCTGCTCCAGTCTCCAGTGGTCAGTTCCCTAACAGAGGAGGAGCAAATCCTGTGGAAAAAAATTCAAACCCATTTTTCAGGAAGCAGGGAATCCTAAGACCAGTACTAGAGGGGCCCTCCCTCCAGCTAGGTAGAGGGGAGGGACAGTCAGATTTGTGGGACTGTGTGGATCAGATGGCCTGGCACAAGAGACCCACAGGAGAGTAAGGCTCCAGCAGACACCTGTGCAGAGTGCATCCTAATGCCATCAAGCTCTAAAGGGGCAGATCCCATTGTCCTTTGTTCCCCATCCCACTGGATGTGAGAAGCTGCGTGGTACTTGGCTGCCAGCTGGGGTTAAACCATGACAGGTTTTTCCTTTAAGCAGTTCTGGTGCCATAGCAAAGCTCCAAAGAGTGGTGAAAAGCTGCTGCTGAGAGCTGCATCCTCCTTTGGCCTCTCTGAAAAGGAAGGTGACATCTTCTCCTGGGCTGTCCCCTTCTGCTCACTCACACACAGGAACACTCAGTGACCAATACTGGAGGGATCTGCCACCAAAGACCCCACACCTGTTCATGTCCTGGGCTAAGCATCCCAGAAACATCAGACACAGCTGCTACTCTAGACTTGTAAAATGAGATAAAATATGAGAATAAACCCATTTAAACCCAGCACTGTTACATACAAATGTAGTTAATGCAAATACATGTTAATACCAAAATACGTGCTTTGCATTGGGATGGCTGATTTTTATTATGTTGAACAATTACAGATGGCACATACAGAAAATCACTGGGATAATTGTCTCTCAGTCTTCTAGATTCTTGAAATCACCTGTAATTCTTTGTAGTGAGAATGGAAAACTGCTTACATTTCAAAGGTGTGGGTTTTAATTATGAAGCTGTGATGGCACTGTGTGGATTACAGCTTGGGAAAGTTTCAAATAATTCTGGTATTACAGAAGTTCTGAACTAAAAAATGTCCATACAAAAATCAACTAGCTGTGTCAATTCTTGGTGCCCTCCCATTTGCTAACTCATATTGCTTAAAATGCCTTGCTTTTAGTATATGTATCTCTCAGTACTTACTAGATTAAAAAAAAAGTACAGAAGCCTAGCAGTCTGTTGCCTTTTAGGTGTCCTGGAAAGTGTCAGTTTATTCAGGCCTGCCAGGGTGAGGTGGAGAACATGAGAAATTTTCAGATTTTCTTAGGCTCTCTGACCTGATTTTGCTTCGTCACATCGAGCCGTCCTGCTCCCTCCCAGAGACGCTGTCACATGGAAAACTGCTCCTAACAGTGCCTTGGACTGGGTGTAGTAACTTGTTAACCTCTTGTGTAATGCAGGAAGGATGAAAAACTTAATAGAAGGTGAACACCCTTCCCTGCAACCTATCAACAACAATCTTCTGATATTGGTGCTGTGTCACTGCAGGTTAAATTGCTCAGACCTCCAGGACTCTCTTTACTTCCTCTGTGTTTCTTTCAGTGCAGAAAAAACCCAATGGGCTTATAGAGACATTCCAGCTGTATCAGCTGAACAGCACAACAGGAGCACCTTGGGTTTGCACCTCTGGATGCCTACAGAGTGGCAGTAAATCTCCTTGTTGAACAAGACAGTTGATGGGACTTTGTTCCCCTTAACCATGGGGTCAGTTTGCAGGCAAAGGGCCATAGCTGTAATCATGCTGTGGCTGTTCCATCAGTATATGATGATCTGGTGGTTTCATTTTCTAGAGTACAAAGTAGCTGCCAAAAAAATGTGGTTAAAAAGACACGTCCAGGCCAAGCTGCCCCAGGTTATTGTTATCCTTCATAAAGCTTTGGGCCTCTTCCTCAGAAAGTGCTCTAAGTGGAAGTTCTCAGCCAGGGGATTACACTAAATGGATTCTGCTTTGACCGAACATGAGACTTATTTGTCTGCTCAAGAAGAGAGCTCAGGTCAGTGTAAACCAGCTCAGTGTTATATTCACTTATGCACTTGACACAGTCGGTTAAAAAAAAATAAAATCACTGCCTCATTTTCCTGGGGTTCACATGAGAAGATAAATCATCACTGGCTCACACAACAAAACAAGGCAAGTGTGTCAGCCTTAAAATAAATGAAAGAAGTCATCATGTTACCCTGGTCACGGTGATTAAGCTGCGTGCACATTGCACAATGAAATTTCCTTCTCGTTTGTGTGGCTGAGTGCACGTGTCACGTTCACAAGCAGCACAGCTGGGTATCCCTGCTCTGACCTGGGGCTCCATCCTGCAGGGAGCTGTACAAAAGCCAACGTGTAACAAGCCCAATTCAGGTACCTTACACTTTTTGGCGGCCTCATGCTGCCTCTTGCTTTATAAAGCATCTGGTTTTGCTCAGAAATAGCGAGTGTGAGATCCAGACAGCACACACATCTTGCAAGTGCCCATCTCCATCTGTAGGCAGGCTCAAGCACGTGGATGTGGGTGGAACTGGGGCAATCTGGCTGTGTCCTGAGGTGTGTGCCTGCCCAGTGCAGTGAACTGCGTTTGGAAAAGTAACTCAGTCTAGTCAGACCATGGTGGCCAAGAGCTCTGGGTAAGGTAACCTCAGATTCAGGAATTCAGCCATATCCCTATGGAAGCACCCTGGAAACCAATACAGAATGCTGCAGCTCCCACTCAAATCAGTAACACTAGACTTACAACTTAAATGGCAGCAGGAAGCCACTCCTTTTCTCAGGTACAGTTTCACCTTAGGAATTATTTTGAATTGGAAAGAAACCCCATAGGAAGTAGCATGCATGCTGTGAATAGCAGCAATATGCATTTCATATTTTTAAATATATTTCATTATCATATCACTGGATTACTTTGTTATCTGCCCTGCTCAGAAGCAGTTAAGTACGATTTTCCGTACCTTATACAACAGGAATTCATAATGTAGAGCAATTTAGTAAGTTAGGGAGATCAAATTACAAGCCATTCAAAAAACTAAACACAAACACAGTGTGCCCCCATACACTCAAAAACCCCACTAAAAGACCCTGCATTATAAGAAACCTGCAAGATCCACACATATTGGAGAAAAACAAGCCACTTAAAAAATCCTCTCCTGAGGAATCTCCTGCATGCACAGCTCATCTCTCAGATTATTGTTACATGTTGCAATAATTCTCCAGGTCTAAACTGTGTCTTCAGCTGGCAGGAGGGCTGTCACAGCACGTCACAGTGATGGCAACTAGCAGTTCAATCAAAGAGATTTCCAGGTCCTTTGCCTGCCCTGCGTGGTTACATGGACTGGGCTGGTGTGCAGTGTTCATGGCTGTTCACTGGCCAATTCGCACCCATCCCCTATTTCAACGTTATACTTTTTGGTAGGATTCAAGGTATCCAGGCAACTATCTCCAAGGATAGCTGAATTCAGCTATATTTCCATGTACTTGATATCAAGCTCTTAATTTTACTGTTTCATACACCAGCAAAATTGGACACTTCACTGGACAGGCCTGATTTTCCTTACAAATACAACTTAACTCCTCACACTCCCCTCTAAGCTTTGCTCTGATTTTCAGCAAAGTAAGCAAGAAACAATTCAGATCCCTTTCTATAAAAACATGTATATAAACTGTGGACATCCATGAGGAATGGCTTTTTAAAGTCTTAATTTCTCTGTGGAGTGTGTAATCATACCAGTTATATAATATAAATACAGAAGCTTACTTTAATAGCTCTAAGCTCAGCAGGAGATGAGAGAACAAGATCAGATCTCAAACCTTTGTCCTTCACAACAGCAGTTTGCCACCACTGTGAGTTTTATCAGCAAATACTCTGCTTCCCCAAACTCCCTCGTCTGCCAAAAGCCTGCAGTAGGTAGAGTAAGCTTTCCTGGGAAAAAACAACTGTCTGGGATAGTGGTACAAACCGTGATTTAACCATTGCAGCCCCTTTTGCTAGTACAGCTATGCTACTGCAGGAAGAGCTACATCTGTCCGCAGCTCCCCAAAGGGGAAGACAGCCTGGAGCAGGGAAATCTTACAGGTGTGGAGGTGCTCCTCTGTAGAGCTGCTGCCCCGAGACTTCACCTTCCCCAGGTCTCCGTGGCTGCTCAGCAAACGATTTTGCCTTTTCTGCGAATCCATCCTGGAAAGCCCGAGGGATTTTCCCATCTCGCCCATTCCACGTTCAGGGCCCCGGGAACGGCGGCCACACGACCGGGGCGCTCACACGGGGCGCTCGAAAAGTGTTTGCCCTTTCGATACTGACGAAACAGGAACACACAGGGAGTTTTTCCGACCGAACAGCGGGGTCTCGGGGTGAGGCGGCGCTGGGACCCCGCACCGCCGCCTGCCCCCGCCGCATCCCCTCCGAGCCCACCCCGTAACAGCCTCCGGGAGCCTGGGGGGGATTTTCCCCTGCCTTCTCTGCCCTTCCCTGCTCGGGGCTCGGGCCGAGCATCCCCTCCGCGGTGCTCGCCGAGACCTCCGCGCCGAGCGGCGGCCGCCCGCCGCCCGCTGCCGCCGCTCCCGGGGAACGCGGGCCGGGGCCGCCCCCCGTGAGGGCTCCCGGCTCCCCGCACTGCGCATGAGCGGGGGAAGGCGGCGGAAGGGCCCGTGAGGAGCCGGGAGCCGCCGCCGCCGCCGGAGGAAGCGCC
>VZUI01050948.1:0-65780 GCA_013401135.1 Cettia cetti | reverse complement strand
TTTCTGGGTTTTTTTTGGTTTTTTTTTTTTTTTTTTTTTTTTTGTGCTAATGAAGATGCCAAGATTTTCTTGGGATATGGAGCTGAAACTGTACTTCCAGTTTTTGTTACAACTGAGACAAAACTCTCAGCTGAATACATGGGTTTGTGGGTGTCTTATGATGCTGAGTCGTAAATCCCGTAGTAAACTACTTGCATTCAGAAAACATGTCCTACCTGTGTTACCATTTCCCTACCTAGAGATTCTAACCTTACACGAGTTTCTGTTGTAACAGCATGTCCTGTCTAACATCAGAAGGACCCCAGAGAGAGAAGCAGTGAGAGCAAGGCCAGCCATACCTATTGGAAGGACAGCTGTCCTTACTGAAAAACAATATACCATTGTCCTTTGCAAGCCCCCCTGGCAGCAGCAACAACAAAGCCAGCAGTGGCATAGATTAAGCATTAAAAATGGTCTTATTCAGACTATCAACTTCTTTCAAGTCACCTCTCTCACTTAAGTTCTCACACGTTCTCTTGTGGACATTCTAAGATACAACTTTCCCAGTGGGAAAGCTTACAGCAGCACTGCTGAAAAATATGTGTTGAATGTGCTCACCCTCTTTACTTGCACTTTCTACTTAAAATGGTGAAGGGGAGACCTGTGAATCAGTTGGGTATAGCACAAGACTTCTGAGAAGTTGCCTATATGGAGTGTTCCCACACAGTGCACATTTAATATAGGAGATTAATCAGTGAAACTTTGCCAGCTGATTTGCTAAAACTGCAGTTTTCTGTAGAAAATACAGAATTCTTCACATTTTCCTGATTATGTCATAATTTGTATTCCTGAGGCATTTGTAGAAGCTGTGGATACTCTGTCCCTTGAAGTGTTCAAGGCCAGGTTGGATAGGTCTTAGAGAAACCTGGTTTAGTGGAAGGTGTCCCTGTCCGTAGCAGGGGGCTTGGAACTAGATGAACTTTAAAGTCCTTCCAACCCAAACCATTCTATGATGCTATGAAAATGAGGACATAGAATTAATTTCTGTTGTTATAGGAAATAATTAATTTCAAAGAATTCACAGAGTTTGTTTTCTGTTAGTATAGAAAATATCTTTCTACAAATTAATATCAGTCCTAATTCTTTTCCTCATTTCAGCTCATTCTTCCCAGTCTATAGAAATTTAAAAATTCATAGACAATTACTTGGATGAGAAAAATTTTGCACAATGGCAGCAGTCTGTTCATAGATTGACCTTGTATTTCTGTGTGCCCTGAAGAACCAGCAGCGTTGGGTGGGAGTTTCAGCTGTGCAAGGAATGCCAGATCAGGACCTGTATGACAGTCAGGAATCTGTGGAGTACAGTAAATAATATATATGTGTTTGCTGTTTCAGAGCTGTAGTAAATTTTCAGCTCTCTGCCAACATTGTTTCCTCCCCCTCACTCTCCCAGTTGTTTACCTAATTAATCTCTTAAGGAAAGGAGGCAGCATGGTCTCCACGCATCTTGGCTTGCTTTCCTTTCAAGCTGTATCTCATTAATGAAACAGTGTCAGACTTTTAAATAGCTTAATTAACAACTAAGGAGATTCAAGGCTTTTTTTTCGTTCTTTCACAGAGTTTTGGCATTTACTGGCCTTTTTTCTTTATGTGAGATACTAGAACTTCGATGAAGATTGCATATTTATTTTAAATAAAGCTAACCTGAATTAGCTTATATTTCTGATGTCTGATAGGCAAGCTTGTATTTGCATTTTCCCATCTCCCATTGTTTCATCTCTGCTGTAATCATTTTTCCTCTATTCTGTGTGTGAACCTTCAGTTATCAAGGCTGCATGTCAAAAAATTGTAGATTAAAAGGAAGCACCTCTGGCATTTGAGGTGATAGCATCTGTTTACCTAAGTACCAATCACTGACATCTTGATGAGCTCCTCTGCAGGCAGCTGGTTGTTTGAAATAACACATCACTGGGAATAAGCATCACATTGATTCCATCCCGTTCTTTTCCTGCAGATCTCCTTTTCCCAATTGACATTGCTCTAGTCAAGCGAGAGCATGACTTTCTGGACAGAGATGCTATTGAGGCGTTATGCAGGTAGGTGAATAAAAATCACACTGCTTTTTGAAACAAAACCCCTCCTATGAAATAAAAACTACCTGGAAAGAGTGCAAAAAAAAAAAAAAAAACACACACACAAAAGTATGTGGTTTTCATTAAAATACTTAATTGGGCTGAGTAATGTTCGGGGATCTTATTTAAAAGAAAGTTGGGAGGAGAGTGGCAGGAATCTTTGTGAAAGGGATTTCATAGGCATATTTTTTATTCTTCTTTGTTTGCTTTCTTTCCTAATTCTCAAATTAGTTAGGTATGTGCAAGCAGAACTGTGCTGGCTATAACCATCTGCACGTACAACTGCAGCACCAATTCCCACACAGGAATTGGGTTTTGAGAGCAGTATCAGCAAAGCAACGCTGGTGCACTCCATCACACTCCTTTCTTACCTTGGTGGACAGCTGTGTATACAAACAAAATGCTGTGTGTATAAACAAAGTGCTCTATATACAAACCCTCATGCTGGCCTCAGTGCATCGCCCTGTGTAACGTGGGTATGGCTGAAAGAGATAAGTAAGGGAATCTAATAGTTCATCACTACTCCAAAGACAGGTCTGCCCTCAGCCACATTCTTACACTAACTCAAATTGTTGTTTAAGGGCTCCTTCCACAAACCAATTCAACTGGCTCACCCCACAAAAAGGGTCTTGATAGTCCTTTTCTGGGTTAGTGAATTAAATCAGTGGAAAACCATAATGAAGTTCACAGTAGGTGTGAAGAATGGGGCAGGACCCCACAGCCAGCTGCAGAAGCAGGAGAAGAGATAAGTAGAGAAAAAGAGGGAGCAAGACTTGCTTGTGTGTGGCAAGATGTTTTTTACAGAACTACAACCTCAGCATTACCACTTTGGTCATAAAAGCGATCACAATGGCCCCATCTGACGTCATCTAACGTTAATCCATCTATCAGTTACCTCCTGTAGTGTGAGTCCACAATCTTAAATGGCAAAAGAAAAAAAGCTTTAAGTTCTCCTATCTCCTCTTACCTAGAAATAAGTGCAGTTTTATGGCTCTGTCCTTCAGCATGGCAGCTTTCCAAACTGCCTGCAAAATTAATGCTTTTGGATACTGCATGCATAGTGCCTGGAACTCTAAATGTCAGTAATTCTAATGAATTACAAAACCCTTTTAAGAACAGCTTTAAGTTTATAGTGTTCTCATGCCATCACTGCCATACTTGGAAGGGAAAGAGAGGGACTGGAATTTGAAGTTCTTCAGAAATATTTATAGGATTTTCAAACTAAGAGAACAGATTTGTTGTCCAGCCATTAGGAGGGGAAAAATCTCATTAATGTTAAATTTGTGCAAGATGTGCCTTACTCAAGTGTGGAACACCTATTCCATCGATATTTAAATATGATGCGTTGGTCTACTTATTTGAGTGTTCTGGAACTCTTGAAGTCATTGAGCAGAAAGTACAGCAATGGGAATAAATCCTGATTCCCAGAAGTGTGGTCTTCCCTCACGAGGAAAACAAAATATAGTCAGGCCAGCATATTTTGCTTTTGGTGCTCTCCTCCAAGAATACTTTTTAACCTGGGATTAACTGATTAAACAGGGACAAAAAGTTAGCAGACTGTTTCTCACTGATGAAAATAGCAATGTGCGCTCCATGTCTCTCTGAGACAAAGATTTTAAAGGTTGAGCTCTATCATTCTGAAGCCTGTGGCTTATACATCAGAGTTACCTTTTACAAAATAACTTTAAAACTGACACTGAAGTATCTCCAGAAACATTCAGATCCCACTCCAAAATAAAATTGAAACAATTCAGTTAGCCATCTCAGATGTCTGAATTTGGCCTTTTACCATGTGTGTTAGACAAAAGCAGTACATTATTACAACATTTCCACCTTTAGATTTTTTTTTCCACACCTCTGTGTTTAATTTTGCGAAGGTCATTAAAAACTGTGGAGAAGCACATCGTTTGGAATGCTGCCTTTCTGCCTGCAGCCTGGGTTTATTTTGACTCATGCCACGGTCAGTGTGTAAACAGTAAAGGGGTTTACTCAGTAAAAGCTTTGAACAGTTTCACAACTGTAAGTCTATCACTGTTTCTTGACTGAAAATCAGAATACTTTGAGAGTTATTTGCACTTTCAGCACAGGGGTAAGTGAACATTGTACACTGTGGATGTTAACAAAATGGTAAGAGCTCTGTGCTGAGAATCTTCTTTTCTGTGTAAACAGTCAGTGTTACCCAGAAGTTCTAATTACCTTGTTCTGATAACTGTATGTGAAAGATTTGTTTTAAAAAGACTGTAGAAATCAGTGACAGGGATTTCTTTTTTAAGTTGGAAGCATTTTAAATTATAGCTTGCATCTGAACAGTATTGTTAATTATTATTTAATAATAATATTTATTATTTTTATTAATCTTATTAATGTAAGCAGGAAAATTTTTAAAAGTTAACTTTCACACACACACACCCCATTATGTTTTTAAGGAAAATTTTCAAGTGAAAAGTGGGTTGGGACTTGAACTATAGGTAGCATATGGCATTCAGTAAGAGATGGTTAAGAAATGTCCATTTTCATCTTGCCATGAAATGTGGGGTTAAAAATGTCAGAGTGTTGACCGTACTTTAATTTTCTTGGATACTTTCTTTAGGGATTGTGCAAACCAGTGCTGGCCTTGGTTTCATAAAACTTTATGTAGATTAATGACTGGGAATTTATCTCCAGAGCATAACTGGATGCATCATGTGCTGATGAAACAAAGTATTGAAACATACTTATCCTAGGGGTGTTGTTGCTAAGTACAAAATACATAGCAAACCATGATGGAAATAATTTTAAATCTCTTTATGCATGTCTAGAATTCTGTTACATCATATATGCAAGAGGTTTCTTAAATCTTTTATCATGGGGACTTCTCATCCAAGAAATTGGTTGTAATGTATCCACTGTTTTTATCGTTTGGTCTGTGGAGACTGACCTCCTTTGCGGAAGAACATGCAGACAAACCCCAGGAGCCAAATTAGAGGCTGTCCTTGTATGACAGTTAGTTACGTGCATGATGAAGCTGGACTTTGCCCTATAAGCGGAATGATGAATTTAAGTCCATCAAGAAACTATTTTAAACTTTAAAGTTAGACAACACAGTTCCTCAAATTCAAAATTGCAATTCAAAATGTATAAGTCTAGTATTCTGCATTCCTACTACTTTGGTTGCATGGGGTGAGAACTTCTGTTAATGAGAACAAAATTAATTAGCTGTTGTTATACCCAACATAGAACTGACTAGCACCTAGTTTAAAAAAGACTTCACATCATAAATCCATATTGTAATTTAGAAGTTAGCTATTCACACTACGGTTTTTCATAGTGAATGTCTTGTTCAGGTTGCCTCTCTTAAAAGAAGTTAACGCTAAACTAGTTTGGCTATTTCTGAGAAGCTAATAAAAATGCATCATTTGCTCATTTCTGAGAGAAGCGCCAGTGCCTCATGTTTTGGGTGCAGCAGATTCAGGCTGTGCAATGCCCACTCAGGGCTGATAGGGGCTGATTTGGGGCCTAGGACAGAGAGGCAGGTCCTGCTGCCTTGGTCGCCCTCAGGAGGAAGGGGTTTGCAGAGCTGGGGTGAAGGAGGATGAGAGCCAAGGTAGGAGTCCACGGAGAGTGGGGAAAAGTGATGTCTTGGAGATAGAATCCTCCATGGGAGTAAGGTAACAAACATCTGGATGTGAAGGTGCATAGAGAGGCCTGACTCAAAGACATTTCTCTAAATGATGGGAAAGAATATTATCTTGTTATCCAGACAGTCATCTAGAGAGTGGCCAGGGTAGGAGGCATAGTTGAGATTGCGACTGAGACAGCCGGGCGGTGAAAGTGGCTGTAACTGCTGTCTGCAGCTATCCTGCCCCATCCCTCTGTCTCCCATCTTGTCTTCAGGAAGGTGTCACTGGGACAGGTTTGGGCAGAATAAGACAGACCTAAAGAATGAGGCAGGTCTGCTGACTGTCAGTAAGGAAATGATAAGTGAACTTATACCTGGGAGTGGAGTTAACAAAGGAGAAGGTCCAGACCCAGAAGAGAAAATTGTGGTTTATCAACTAGCATCAATTTAATGAGAAGATCTGTAGAAAAATAATACATGCTTATAGGCTTTAAAAAAATATTCCAAAGCATATGTGAAGGTTAATTACAGTTGTATAGGTAAATCTCATCCTGACAAACCAAGCTGTAAGCTTAGATTTTAAGACACACAAATGTGTTGGGAAGGCAATTTTGCATATTGTACTGTATTTTCAGTGGTGTGTAGTTCAAGGACCTTGGCATTCCTTAATTTGAGCAGAAGTTGAAGCAGGATGTGTGATGTATGTAATGGAAGTTGCAGACCTGATGCAATTGCTGCAAGAGCATTTAGATTTTAAAAAGGAAACTGGTCTTGAGATGCATCCATGTCAAATATGTAACAGAGAATTTATTTGCCTCACTGCTATTGAATTTAACCTCACTCATTGGGGGTTACCTTATCTTGCCTTTGTACTAATTTTTATCAGGTGTGTGCCATGTGATTTTTTTTTTTTTTTTTTTTTTAATGCCGGCTGTGAAAATAAAGGTCTCTGCTCTACCCTTTTCCACCTATTTCAGGGGTTTTAGTTGAGTAGGAGAGAAGTCTGGGGATGTAATCTTTGTGAAATCAGAGGTTGTCTTTATTAGTGGTCAGACAGGCTGGAGCTAGATAAAGCCTGATCCAGGGATTCAGTGGTAACTTCTCTCTGCATAAGTCAAAGGTTGCAACACTGTGAAATTTGTAAATTATTGCACAATATAGGACTGAAACCAGTTTAATATTTCCTGGTCTTGAGGTCCAGGACTTGGAGAGGAAAACGTGTTTATAGCAGAGAAGGAGGAACCTTTCTGATGCCTGTGTGGCCTCTTGAAAAAAACCAAACAGTTTTGTGTGTAGCTTGTAGATGGGACATTCACCCTTCGCCCGCACAATAAATATAATTCCTCTGAATTCACTGGACTTGTGCATGTACCCACCAGCTGCAGCCAGCAGGACTGAGCCTTTTGCCTTCTAAATTCAGAGCAAAGATGAAATCTGGATAAAAGATCTGGATAACTTTTCTAACCTGCCACTGCCCTGCTATTTGACCCATGGCAATTCTTCCTGTTTCTCTTCTTCTCTGCTGTGTTGTGGCTGGGTCTAATTATAGATCAAACTGCCTTTTCTTTTTTGTACTTCATGACTTGCAACAAAAGCATCAGTAGCAGCTTTCCCATTTTCTTTGATGGCTTCAGGATCAAGCCCTGTGTAAATACCATCTGCAGCCAATCCTGTGCATAAAAGCCAAGGGAAAAGAGAAGAGACTAGTAATTCTCCCTGTGCACACATTTTCTACATTCAAGTACAAGTCTCGTGAATATGAGAAAATACATTTGAAGCAATAGGGCATGTCAGCATTTCTTTTCCTTTTTAGTTTTTCAAAACTGCAGATACAGGCTCTTCTTTGCACTAGACTCAAATGAATTTTTATGTGAAAATTGCATAACTTCCTTTGGAATGAATTAGGCTTTTTAAAGCACAGCTTTGCTTCTGTTGAATTTGGGCTGTGGTCCAGTTGAAGGAAAGGGGTGGCCCTACTCCTTGTGCCTCCTCCCTGCACACACAACTCTTCATGCAGCTCGGGGTACTGACCCAGGGGAAATCCAACTCCAAGAAATATTGAAAGATTGGTTTTCAGCTCAGTTAGTCTCGTCATCCAATCCACAGTACAGTCTCATGTGCAGAAGTACAGCCACAGGACTAAACTACCACTTCCATGAAGATGTTGCTTCAGTTTTTCTGCCTTCTGCATCGTGTCCAGCCTTTTGCCTTGCCATAGCACCAGCAGTTCTCTAACCACACTTTACCAGTACATATTTTAGTTGAACCATGTCTTTGGAGCAGTTCCTGGGAAGGCAAGGACGTGGAGAAGGGCAAAAGACCGTGGCAGCCTGCACTTTCCTGAGCCTAACCTGCCTTGGAGCTCTGTCACAAATAGCACCAACTTTCACTGTGTTTTAAGTTGCTTGTTCACAGCCCTGCACACTGAGTGACTGGGGAAGAGAGGAGAAGAAGGATAATTTTTTGGTTGTTTTAGGGATACCTACCAGATGACCAGATCAGCTCACTGAGGAATAGAGGAATGCTCATATGTACTATATACAGTACTTCAAGATATGTATCTGGACTGCTGTCACATTTCACAAACAGGCTGTTGCTGCTGCGGCAACTTATTTTTGTTTAAATTTTAGTCCTTTAGAAAAATATTTTTATATATGAAGGAAACTTTCAGTTTAGGAAGCAGAAATTTGGTCTATGTTCTGGTTGGGTTTTTGTTGGTTTTTTTACTGACAAGTTGTCTCAGGACTGAATCAAAAATGATCATTGTTCAAAAAAAAAATAGGCATCTAGTAAGTGGAAAATAAGGTTTCCTCTGGGAAGTTTCAGCTTATAAAGTACAGTTTTAAAGCAGTATTTTTTTAATATAGTCACATGTTTACAGTGTCAAATTAGAAGACTTTTCTGTTATTTTTAGTCTGTCAAAGTTGAGTGTTTCAGAGTTCAGATATCCTCTATTTAGAACAAATGTAATTATTACATTTTGTAGGATGTGATGTACTTCTCAACTTAGTCCAAGTTTCCATTAACTTCCCTTTACTTTGGTTTAGGTAATTGTGACAAGTAGTCCTCTATCACTCCCTCTGAGGTTAGAGTACAGCCAAATGTAATGGGTTAATAGTTAAGTAAATTAGGGCTCTAATTGGAACTCTGCTTGTGGCTATTTGTATGCAGAGCAGCTTGGGGACTGCCTTCACAAAAGCTTTGAACTGGAATAGCCTATGTCAAAACACTGGAGTATTCTCTTAATATCGTTTCCTTTGCTCTTTGCAGGCGCTTAAATACTTTAAACAAATGTGCAGTGATGAAGCTAGAAATTAATCCCCACAGGAAAAGGGTAAGTTCATTTAATTCTTTTGTTACAGTATTATATGTTAATAAAACTGAAAAAAACCCTAGCAGATTGTTTAGCTTCAGTTTAGGATTACGCCTGAGTAAAACCTGAAAAGGACAAAGCAAAAAAGTAAAAGACCTACTTACATTTCTTTTTGTGTTCTCACTGAGTGAAAAGTGCAAGGTTTGGCAGTGGGTAAAGGTTGTCTAGCAAACTTTTCCCTGGGATGCTGCTTCCAGTGGGAAAGGCACTGGACTTCTCTGCCAGTAAGGTTGTTGGTATTGTAGCCTACTGCTTGCTATAATTTACTTAGGATTTTATAGAGTAGACTTGACGGCCACAGTGAGCTGACCCTCATGTTAGACCACTGTCTTTGACATCACCTTCAGTTTTGGTTCTCTGCCATCACATTAGAGTTGTATTATTTTATTATGATGTAGACAGGATCAGTTAGACTGTGCTTGGCCTGCAAAGGAAAGGATTAGGCACATTGCTTCCTTTCCAATATATTTTCAGAATAGAACAGCTACCTTTTCAGAAAGTTTACATGTTTCCAGGGAGCTCAGCAGGAATTAAAAGTGTTTCCTGAATCTTCAGGATTCCTGTGGAGCAGGGTGAGAAATGAGAGCATCTACTGTAATTTCAGTAAGGTAGTACTGACTTGCTAATAAGGTGCCACTCAATAGCTGTCTTAAAACTATGTGTGTGTCCTAGGAGGGATCAGTAATTGATACTGTCCCCTGGGATATGACAACTGCAGATAAAGATGACTGAGTTAAGGCAATACAATGCTGCCCTACCCCTGACAAGAATGCATACAAATGCTCTGAGGTTGTTTACCAGGAATTAATCCCCTCTTCCCCTATCTGATTGAGGTATGTTGGAAAAAGCATCCAAGCTCCAGAAGATAACACTCTGAGGCAGCATATGTAGGAACTCCTTAAAAGTAGGGGTAGACAGCTGAATTGCCATTTATGACCACCAGAAGATTTCTCCTGATGCTTTTTCCTGAACCTTGTTAACAGTGGAATGATGAGTGTTGATGTTAGAGCTCAGACCTGACTTCGGGTCTGAACCTCAGATCTTCCTGAGTCTGGATGTTACCTTTTGTTTCAGTCTTTCCTGAATTTCATTTACCACCCATGTTCTGGCAGATGGACTTGGAGCCTATTCCCTTTCATTTTTGATGTCAATAAAATGAATACTTTGCTTTTAAAGATTTTTAACACTAGGGGAAAATTCTACTGACAGAATTTCTTTATGTTTCCACTGACTTCTTTGCAAATTAAAATCACTTTACCGCTCCTTTTTTTTTTTTCTTTCAGTTAGTCTCATTCACCCCCAAACCATCATTATTACCCACTGGCAGTTTAAGACTACTTTTTTCCTGCTCAAAACTTTAATAAGCAAGATACAATTCTTGGGTTTGTATCTGAGTCATGAACAAAAGTAGCTTGCAGTAGTTGGGAGACAACGAAAGTGATGCTCTGTGTCTCGTGTATTTTGGTAATAAGAAATAAATACCGTATTTCCCTTTTTTTCCTGAGCTGATGAAATGTCCTATAAAAAGAAAAAATAAAATCTAGGAGATGATAAGGATCTGAAGTATGCATACATAAACTACTTGAAATATGAATAATTTACTTGTTTTTCAAAGAATAAATGTTTGTATTCTTGGCAATCAAATAGTTACAGTTTGGAGCATGCATATGTGTTTGTTTTTAAAATAAAGCAAATTAAGCAAAGGAAGTGAAATTCATGGAGCTGGGTGGCAATTAGTGTTTCTTACTCTAAACACCAAAGATTATTTTGTGGTTTCATGGTGTCATATTAAAATATCTTCATTGGTTTTTATTCCCCCATATATTATAACGTGAAACTTTCCATAAATTTAGAAGGCCAAATATGTCAGGATCATTCCCTTTCAGTATTTAGATGAAAAGATTGTAGGCGTAATTGATGTATGTGTAATTGTACTCTAAGCATTACTCATACATCAAACATGTTATTTACAATTTACTCTACGTGCTACACTGTCAGTGAGCTCTTGCTGCTCACTATCTATGAGTGTTAAAGTTTGCCTGAAGCTAGACTGAAGTAGAGAATTCACAGAGCATTCTTAAAATGTTAGCAGCTAGCCTGTGGGAGGAAGAGTGGACCAGGTAAGAGCCTGGAGCCATCACACTCTAGCAGTGCAAGAGCTTCTTTTGCTGTCTCATTAGTCACAGTGAGGAGCCTGTTCAGGGTTCCCGAATGGGTAAGGAGTTAAGCCACTAAAATTCAGAATGTATGAGAAACATCTTGTAATTGCAAAGAGGAGTATAAACATATAGCCACTATCAACAAAGTGCAGCTTTGGATAGAGTCCAGAGGGACCCCAACCCCTGACTGACTCCAGTTTAAAATGTTATGCATGCCAGGAATTTCCATTGATGTGAGGGCTATCCACTGTGACCAATTAATTAAAAGTCTATGGATACTAAGGTTTTTAAAATAGAACAATTTAAAGTAGATTGTATTGTTTGTTTCTTTTTATGAATGGTATATCTTTTGTATTTAAAAACAGTTAAAATGTATTGTCTATACCACGTTATCTTTTCCTGTGTGAGGCTTTATGGCCTAATCTTCCTCTCTCTGAAGTAAAAGACTGTTTTCTCTTTAAATTGAGTGAGAACAAGGTCGTGCTTAAAGCAGTTCAGTGGACATTGTATATAAATGTAAGCGCCTTTGCTTTTTGAGCAGTTTGCAAGCAATACTTTAACGGTTCTTCTTTGCAGAGTGAAGATTCAGATGAAGATGAACCTTGTGCAATAAGTGGCAAATGGACTTTTCAGAGGGACAGCAAGAGGTGGTCACGGCTTGAAGAGTTTGATGTCTTTCCTCCAAAACCGGACTTGAATATCCCATCCCCAGAAGCTCCTCACCTGACGAATGCAGCAAGCCGGGAGAGTGTGCTCACAGACCTCAGCGAGCGCCAGGAGGTGGCTTCTATTCTGAGCATCAGCAGCACCAGCAGCCACCAACCAACCCTGCAGAGCGAGGCATCTACCACCAGGACAAACTCAGTAGTGAGCGTTTGTTCCTCGAGCAATTTTGTAGCCAACGATGACTCATTCAGCAGCCTGCCCTCACCCAGGGAACTGAATAGCTTCAGCTTCAACACAAAAGCCAACGAGAAGAACGCCAAGTCCAAAACAAAGAGCCTGCTCAAGAGAATGGAGAGTCTTAAAATCAAGAGTTCTCACCATGGCAAGAGCAAAGCTCCTTCAAAGCTTGGCCTGATTATTAGTGGGCCAATCCTGCAGGAGGGCATGGATGAAGATAAACTGAAACAACTTAACTGTGTGGAGATTTCCACCCTCAACGGCAATCACATCAACTTCCCTATGGTACGAAAGAGGAGCGTCTCCAATTCCACCCAGACCAGCAGCAGCAGTAGTCAGTCCGAGACGAGCAGTGCTGTCAGCACGCCCAGTCCTGTCACACGAACACGCAGCCTCAGTGCCTACAATAAAAGGGTGGGCATGTACCTGGAAGGCTTTGACCCCTTCAATCAGTCAACGTTCAGCGATGTGATGGAGCAGAACTTCAAGAACCGGGGCAGTTTTGCAGAAGACACAGTGTTTTTTATCCCTGAGGATCATAAGCCCGGCACTTTTCCCAAAGCACTCTCCAATGGCAACTTCTCCCCTACAGAGAGCAACACCTCTGTGAACTGGAGGACAGGAAGTTTCCATGGACATGGCCACCTCACCCTCCAGAGGGAGAGCAGTGGCGACAGCTCCAAAGAGCTAGGCATGGGAAAAAGGCGAAACTCTTCCAGCTCAATGAGCAGCCGCCTGAGTATTTATGACAATGTGCCAGGGTCAATCCTGTATTCCAGTACAAGTGACTTGGCCGATCTCGAAAATGAAGACATATTCCCAGAACTAGACGACATCCTATACCATGTCAAAGGGATGCAGAGAATAGTGAACCAGTGGTCAGAGAAGTTCTCAGATGAAGGGGACTCTGACTCAGCACTTGACTCCATCTCCCCATGTCCTTCCTCTCCAAAGCAGATTCACCTTGATGTGGATAATGATCGAAGAACGCCAAGTGACCTTGACAGTACAGGGAATTCGCTGAATGAAACGGAAGAGCCCACAGGGATCCAGGACAGGAGAGACTCTGGGGTTGGTGCATCGCTGACACGTTCCAGCAGGTGAGATCACGAGCGTTAGGATTTGGGGTGGCCTGGAGATGTTCCCTCCAGCCCAAGCGGCTCTATAGGAGCTGCACCACACTTAGTTAAGGTGCAGTAGAAGCTGTCGCCATTCAAGTACACATGTGCTGTTCCATTGCTTCCCAAAACCGTTATGGGCAAGAGAAGTATTTGGGCAAGAATTTGTGGTTCCTACAATTCATAGCTGTATGTTTGTATGTTCAGCCTGAGTTGTCATTGGAAAAGCAAAGTTAATGCAGTTTTGGGGCACAACAATTCTTCAAACTGAAATGGTGCATGGGAGGGGAGGGCCATCAAGTAGGATTAATCACTTTTTAAGTTGGCTAGGAGAACCAAGAGTAAGTATGTTCTGGTTTGTGTCAGTGTGCAGTAAAAGCCTTGACTTTTAGACTGTTTCAAAAAATTGCATTTTTCAGTAGCAGGCTGTTTCTAATAACATGCTAGGGTACTAAATCTGTGGGGGAAATGAGGCTTGATTACTTTCTCTTGAAACCTAAAGAAGCAGTGTCACTGTAGCACAGTGGAAGACTGGAGGAGTTCCAGTGGCCTCCAGATCCTGCTGGGAGTTTTACCATAACTGTATTTTGTATTGTGAATAAAGCAAGGATTTTAGTTCTTTCTAGCTTTGTTTCCAGTTTTCCTTTAAAAGTGGTGCAAATCATTTAGTCATTTACAGCTGCTTGTATAAACTTAATGGGACTTTTAGAAGTGCAGAGTTCCTATTTGATATGTCTTAAAATTTCATGCTATTTTTTCTTAATGGAGTTTTTTGATTCCCACTGCCATAAAACTGAAAGGACTTTGGGAGAAGGGCATTGGAGCCCTTGGAGGATATCTGACAGGGCAAGGTTGTGTAGCTAGCACTGAGCTGCGGGTCAGCTCAGAGTGCACATTCCTGTGTGAAGCACCTGCCCATGCTGTATCACACCAGGTGAGGCAGAGATGCTGCTGGCTGACGCCTGTGAAATCTCAGAAGAATGCAGCCGCCAAGGGCAGGGATCTCAGCAGTACATTTGCAGTAATTCCAGCACGTGTCTTGCAGAGACATTTCAGTAATCTGCCCTTTCTCTGTCTCCCATCTTCTCCACAGGCACAAGCTAAGGTGGCACAGCTTCCAGAGTTCCCACCGGCCCAGCCTCAGCTCGGCATCACTGCAGATCAACTGCCAGTCTGTGGCACAGATGAACCTGCTGCAGAAGTACTCTCTCCTGAAGCTGACTGCTCTCCTGGAGAAGTACACGCCTTCCAACAAGCATGGCTTCAGCTGGTAAGGACACAGTGACATGGCGCTCTCTGTAGAGAGCCCAGCTATGTGAGCATGACAGTTGTGTTTGTCCCAGGCAACATTTGGAAAGATGCAATGCATCTGTCCAATCCCTCTTTTTCCATGCTTGCACTTCTTCCTCCAGCCTGTGCTGACAGTGATTTGAGGTTCCTAAGAAGGGGCTAAAATCACTAACCCTTTACGTAAGTGTAATCCTATTAGGCATCAGAGATGTGTTTATGGGGACATGGTGGGGAACCAAAGCAATGAAGTACAGACCAGGTTTCTGAAGAGAAAAATGTTCAGTATCTAGAGCAAAAGAAGGACCACTTGTTTATTGAGGCAGTTAGTAAGCTGTGGCACAAATTGCAGCTAATCTTAATAGGCTCATTTTTCTTCAATAATTCTTAAATATTTGCATTATTTCCTTTACATAATTATGTAATTAAATAATGTAAATTTCTCTTCATTCTAGTATCTCACTAGCCAAAGTTTTGTTTTCCCTTTTTAAGGCACTACAAATCAGTTAGCTTGCAAAAGAGGTGGAGAGAAGAAGAGGCTGGGAGAACCATGGAGTTTTTTGTAGGCAGCAGCTTCTGCTGTGGCCAGGTGTTTGTAACCCAGTTGAATATTTTTTGTCAGAAGAATGAAATAGAAAGTTCTCTTATTATTGCATCTGCACTACAGCCTGTGTAACCTTCAGGATGCAAAGGACACAAAATTTTTCTTGTCTCTACCACAGGCCAGCCTCCTCCCTTCCCCAGGAGTCATAGAGAGTATTTAGCTTCAGCATCAAAGTACCTCCTGTTCAAAGGCTGTTATTATGTCAGTCTTTCTAAATACAGAAGTTGTTTGTTCTGAAAGACAGAAATAAGTATTGACCAGTTATCCCTGCATGCTTCAGATTCTCAGTGGAGATCGCAATGTGTTTTTTCACATTCCATTGGCATGTTTTTTGACAAAGCAAGTATTATTCATGCATGTATCAATAATGCCCTAAACTTAACTATATGGCAATACAAATTGGTTCTGTTTTACTGTGTAACAGATTAGTCAGCTGTAAATCCAATGCACTGTTTGTATAGCTGCACTGTATGTTGAAATGTTAAATGTCTCCCTGTTTTCAGTGCTACTGTGTCCTATTAGTTGTTACACTGGCCATTAGCTTTCCTCCCTGTTTAGGAAAATGACCTCAATATTTTCACATTTTAGTGCCTTTTTTTTCCCCTTTATAAAACCAATACTCTGGGGGACACAGGGGTAAATAATTCCTTTGTGTTTAGTAACTTTTTCCTTGGAGTCATAAGCAGATGGAAAGGCCTCTCAATGAAACTGGAGTGGGAGGTGGGGGTAACAAAAGTCACTGGCTGACAAGGAGGGGGGTCCCTCAAAGGGGTTGTTTATAGAGCTGAAGTTTTTAGCTGACAAACTCAAATGTATTACATCAGTTTCCTGCTGTTCTGCACACTGGTGGGTGGTGGACCCAGTTTGAGGACTTTGCAGAACAAGTAGTTGACATACAAAAGCTCATTGTTCAAATGCCCATCTTTCCTGAAACCTAAAGAAGCAGTGTTATAAGGGGTCACTGACCGCAAGATTTATTTTGACTCTTTTGCAATTCAATCTGGCCCCTGCAGTTTTACCCTGTAGCTTTCATCCTCCTAATATTGATGGAGTAGCACCACATTAATACTTTGAGGCAGCATACTGCCCCAAATGTCAAGCCTTTCTCTTAGAGAAACTCTTGTTTTCTTTCCTCACACCCTTTCCAGCCCTGAGTGGATTAACTAATTTATACTGTCACTATTGTTCATGTTACTAAAAGTGTTTACTTATTTTCACTTGCTTTCCAAATTACTGGAAATACAGAAGATAAGTAATCAACAGAGGTTTAATTTACTGTGTCGTTCCCTTTGCTTAAATAGGGCAGTGCCAAAATTTATGAAAAGAATAAAGGTGCCAGATTATAAGGACCGAAATGTCTTTGGAGTACCACTGCAAGTGAACGTGCAGCGCACGGGGCAGCCTCTCCCCCAGAGCATTCAGCAAGCCATGCGGTACCTCCGCAACCACTGTCTGGATCAGGTGGGTTTTGTTATTCTCTTATTCCACATGCATGCACCACACAAAGTCCAGCTTCCCCTTAGTTTTTGTGGTTCCTGGGTCTGACTGAAAAAAGTAGACTCAAACCAGGAAAAATTAGGTAATTAATGCATGGAAAGCCTTCCACAAAATTGGAGCCCATACTTAAGAAGCTAAAGAAATATAAGCACACTTATATTTCAAATTTTCTAGATTCATTATAAACATATTTACTTTTGTACGTATATTTAGGTTGGACTGTTTAGGAAATCTGGAGTCAAATCAAGAATTCAGGCCTTGCGTCAAATGAATGAGAGTTCCACAGACAGTGTCAACTATGAAGGACAGTCTGCCTATGATGTAGCAGACATGCTAAAGCAATTCTTCCGTGATCTCCCTGAGCCTCTCATGACCAACAAACTCTCCGAGACTTTCTTACAGATATACCAGTGTAAGTACTGAGATTCTGCAGCCCGTAACAAATGGGCGTTTGTGTAGCAAGGGTGGAACCTTGAAACACTGCTGCTCTGGGCACTACACGTGTTTCTTATGTTGGTCTTTGCCCTTCTCCAGTAACTGTTAGTGTTCAGGCTGCCTCTAAGGAATGGATTTTTTTTTTTTTTTGTATTGTAGTTTTATAACAATTTTATAGTTCTTTTAATTTCACCTTTCTCTCTAGTTCAGGAACAAATATAAATCCTTCATCACTTGCTCTAAATTTTCTTCTCTTCTTTGAGCATACTTGATATTATGGTTTGAAAATAACCATCTAAGGTGGCTAAGTAGATGAGCAGATCAAACACTACATGAACAGAGTTTGGGGCCTTTGAGGGGATTGGCAAGGCTACCAAAAATTTTTATTTTCTTATAATTTATTTTCTTCTATCCTTCACCTCAACTGTTTAAAAACAACCTCTAAGTGGTAAGCTTTTCTGTTACTGACTTGTAGCTACTTTGCAGATAAGTACCATAAAGTGTTCAGAGTAAATCGCATTAAAAAAATGGAGTTTATCAATGATTGTGAAAAAAAATAGATACAAAAACTTACAGGAATTTCCTTCAGAGTTTCATAGGTGGAGATGATGTTTTAAAATATCATACAGACCATTTTTTCAGTGCAAGCATTTTTTTGTGTGTGTTTGGATTCCCAAGCAGGTTAATATGGGGAAAATTAATCAGACTCTCCACCTCCATGCCTTTTAAACAGCAGCTCTGTGGGTTTAGAGCCAAAAACAAAGTTTGACTGAGCATTGCAGGAGTTTCTGTTCCTTTCCTTTTGCAGGCGGTAGGTCTGAGGAATTCCCAGAGGTGGTTGGGAAGTATTATCTCTGTGTAAAGCAAAGGGCTTTAAAACAGCTGTAAATTTTGGTTCCCTGCAAAGGACAAAATTTCCCTTTGCTTTGGTGGTATACACCAGGCTGCACACTGGAATGCACGTAGCTTAAATGTGCTTTGAGCTGAGTGAGAGGAGAGCATGAAAAATAGTGCATTTTTGCTTAAAACTGGTTTCTAAACTCACCTGCTAGCCTTACAAAGTTGCTGAAGCCCAAAGCCAATACCAATTAAATATCTGGGTAGCACAATGTGTATTACAAGACTTGCAGTGAGGGTGGTAGGCTGCAAATGACGATATAAATTCTCCAGGACTCAGACTCTGATGTTGTCTTCAGAGGTGGCTTATTGGAAATCCCTTTATAAGAAGCAGATCTGGTCTGGGTTGTTTCATTTTTTTTTTCCTTTCAAGTTTGGAGGAGTAGGCTTTATATAAAGACACATCAAATTTTTCCAATGGCTGTTTGTTGTTCGTAACCAAGGAGCTGTTTAATGGTATGGGGCTTCACAGTGTTGACTTTCTTTTTCCACCGCATGACTTTGAATGATCTGCTCAATAAAGTAACCCTCTCTGTTCGGTGAAGCACTTTCTGGATGTTTTATGACATCACTGTTTAAAAGGTTTGCTAGCTAATTTATTTAATTAATTTACCTATTCTAAAACGCATTCATGTTTTTGATTTCTTTGCAAGCCAAAGTACTTCTAAATTGGCTGGCCTATGATTGCTTGCTCCCTGCCTGAATCCAGGCTTCTGTCCTTTTAGTGCATCTGCGGGAGCATGTAGCTGTTGAAGCTAAATCTAAAATTAACTCTGGCCTAGGCACAGCTTCTTGCTTGCATTTCTTGTGAGGCAGGAAATAGCTGAGGGTAGTTAAACTAGTGGGTTAAAAAAAATTCCTTCATGTTTCCTACAAATGGTATGCATCCTGAAGGAAATAACTTCAAACTCGAGTCAAATATTTGAAGCTGGAGTTTGCTTTGGGATGTATTCATGCTGTGTTTGTGGAAAATCAACAGGCTGATGAGAGAATTACTAATATTATGCAGATGTGCCAAAGGATCAGCGTCTCCAGGCTATCAAGGCTGCCATTATGCTTTTACCTGATGAGAACAGGGAGGTCCTCCAGATTCTTCTCTATTTCCTGAGTGATGTCACAGCTGCAGTGAAGGAAAACCAGATGACACCAACAAACTTGGCCGTCTGCTTAGCACCTTCCCTCTTCCACTTGAACACTCTCAAAAGAGAGAATTCTTCCCCAAGGTAGGTTTTTGGGAGCAGGGATCACTGCTGCTGGTCCCATAGCACATCTGGCAGCAATGTGCAACAGGCATAGTCTGGGATTGATCCAGCTGTGGTCACCTCAGACACCTCAGTGAGCACCGGCTGTAGAATAGTTATGAGATCTTACGTTTTGATGGAGATTTGTTACAATATAAACAAGCAAATAAGAAAAAAAAAATGTGGGTGGAGGGAGGGGTTTCCAAAGGAAAGGCTTAGAAAGAGTAGCAAGAGAAGTTGGCAGCACCATGCCAATATTTGGTACCAGGCAGCACTGCTCTAAATCACCTGCAGATTTGGGAATCCTACTGTTTTCTTCCCAAACATGTCTCTTGCTCTGCAAGAAATAACTGGATTTGTGTATGTGTGTGCTCTTTTCCCCCGGGAAGGATGATGCAAAGGAAACCAAGCCTGGGCAAACCCGATCAAAAGGACCTAAATGAAAATCTGGCTGCAACCCAAGGGCTAGCTCATATGATTGCTGAATGCAAGAAACTCTTTCAGGTAAAACATTTGTTCACAAAACTGATGGGTGTAATATTTATTAAAATGTCTTAGATCTGCTGTATAATGAAAAGCTAGGAATGTGTCTTTATTTTAATGAAGTTTAACACATGATAAATAGCTTTTTAAAAATCTTTGCATCCTGATCTCTGTGCATACATGAATTAGAGTTGTTCTGTTGGCACTGGTGCTCTCAAGTCAGGAGGCAGTTGTGGGGTTTGGCACATTTTTGTTGTATCCAAGCTGCATTTGGAATACATTTTCAAATTTTTATTGTGCAGCCATGAAGGTCTGTGAACCTCAGCTCTAATTACAAAGCAAGAAGCTATTTCCAGGAATTTCAGTGCTCATTTTATACTTTAATTCCCAAGAGTTAGCAAGACAGGCCACAAAAGCATACTGGAACGTAACACTGTCATACCGTAGGTTGAAGGATCTGCAGGAAGTAAAGCATGCTCTCTCGAGGGCCTGTGATGGAGAACCAGACAAGTCGAGGCCTGGTTTTCCTCACTGTCATCAAATCTTTTCAGAGCCCTCAACTGAAGACGTGCCTGTCTCTTTTCTTGCAGCTGACAATGTTCCCTTCTTCCTTCAGTTTGCAGGATAAACTGAGCTGTGGGATTGAATCTAGTTGTGTAGTAAAGGGGTATACTCCACATAACAAAATAAGACACCCCATAAAAGAGAAACTAATTTGAGTTAAATCAAAGTCGCAAATTTAATTTTAGCATTTCTTCATATTGAGTGCTTAACCTGACACATACATAACCTATCACTTACAAAACACTTAAACATGTCCCTATGGCTGTTCAGCTGCTAGACTAATGCAGTATTCTGGGGAAAGAGCTGCAAGAGGATGATTTCACCCTTGTCATCCCTCAGATACCAGAAGAAATGAGCAGGGGTCGGAACTCGTACACGGAGCAGGACCTGCGTCCCCTCAGCCTGGAGGAGCTCCGGGGCAGCAGCAGCAACACTGAGCCCTCTGACTACCACTGCTACCTCCAGGACTGCGTGGATGACTTGCTCAAGGAGATGAAGGAGAAGTTTAAAGGCTGGGTCAGCTGCTCCACATCAGAGCAAGCAGAGCTGGCATATAAGAAGGTATGCACGCTGTCACTCACACCACAGCTCTGGGTTTTAGCTCACTTGTGACATAGGATATTACAGAAGGTTCAGTACACATCTCTACTTTGCAGATAGATATTAGAAAAAAACCCTTGATCTTCTGATGCAGTTGCATACCATATAAAACCACCATGTCTTTCAGCAATAGTTTGCCAACACACACTGATTTGTGTTCTTCTGTTTATCCAGCCCAGGAATGTTCACTGTTTTGAATTTACACACCTTCACTCACACAAGCAAAGCCTTAACAAGCTGAGTCACTATACCGGCAGTAGGAAAGAAATTTCTCATCTCTGATCTTGTAAGGCTCAGAACTAGCAGATGGAGAAGTGTTTCAATAAGACTCTTAAAAAATAAGATTGAAAAAGAAAGTGTAAGGAAGAGGGAAATTAAGGACTCTGCTAATTTTCCCCAGGTGTGTGAAGGTCCCCCACTCCGATTATGGAAAACTACCATTGAAATCTCAGCTACACCAGAGGATGTATTAAATCGTTTACTTAAAGAGCAGCATCTTTGGGATGAAGATCTTATAGAGTCAAAAGTAATTGAGCCTTTGGATAGCCAGACAGATATATACCAGTATGTCCAGAACAGCATGGCACCTCACCCAGCAAGGGACTTCGTAGTCTTAAGGTAAGACATTCATATACAATGATGTTTATATCCTACAGATATGGCAACCTTGCTTATTTCTTCATAATATCAGCTATATTGGTAAATATCTATTTGGGCCTAATTTGAATTCTTATTAGATGTTTCAATTACTGTCTGTCAAATAAAAGATTTTTGGTTTTCTTCTTTTTTCTTAGAACATGGAGGACAAACTTCCCCAAAGGAGCCTGTGTACTTCTAGCAACCTCAGTGGACCATGACCGGGCTCCTGTGGCAGGTGTTAGAGTCAATGTACTCCTGTCGAGGTATCTGATTGAGCCCTGCGGGTCAGGAAAATCAAAACTTACCTACATGTGCAGAATTGATTTAAGGTAGGAAATTCCATTTTGTCCTTTGGAGGTGGTAACTTTTCTTATATGGTTTCAGTGTGGTCAGTGGAAAACTTAGATGGTTCAACAGACTTAAGCTTGGCCAGTAGTACATCCTTCCCAAAGGCAAGCACACATGTCCCTGAAAAGTCACAGAAAGCTGGCTTCAGTGCACATCTGGCAGCAGGGGTTTGTTTGCATTACAAGCCTCCAGTATGTGCTCCACAATCACTGTTGGTATACAACCCCACCCTTTCCTCTGACAGTCATATTGGATGCAAGGACATGCTAATTTTAATATTAAGCTAGTAAAGAGGACCAGATTGTCATAAAACTTTCCATAACTTTTCCTTACTGCAGCAAACTTGGTTTTGAGCATATTTATATATTAGTAGGATTGAGCTGCACAGTAAGCAGTACTAAGGAGATTTCCTAGTCAGGCATTTAAGCAGCTAGATATAGATGTGAAAATAAGGCTAAGAAAATACATACAGTCACTGGTACCTTCCTCATGATTACTTTTTCCTCCACACAACAGGGGCCACATGCCAGACTGGTACACCAAGTCTTTTGGACACTTGTGTGCATCAGAAGTTGTTAAGATACGAGACTCTTTCAGTCAGCAGAGTCCTGAGAGCAAGGAAGTAAAATCCAGGTGACTACTGAAGAGAAACAGCCATGCTCTCCCCACGTCAGCAAGATAGACATTTCCCAAAACTGACGCTTGCTTACTGCAGACCAGACCTGTGTTCCACCTGCAAGTCGTGTCATGAAGGGATTGACAGCGTGACAACTTGACTGTGAGCATTAGTATAGGACTGTGGCCATACCATACACTTTAAAGCTGCTTCCTGTCTGTGTAAGGTCTATAACGTAGGCCTCGACTGGAATACTTAGAAGAACTGTGCAAAAAAACAAAAATTTAAAAAAAAATTAATATTAGATGGTTTGAATTGCTTCTGAGAAGCAAATTTCTTTAAATGCAAAATATATTATGAAATATGGTGAAGGCTCATCATTCCCATGTGAAATACTTAGCTATATGTACATACTCATGTCATTTTATTTGTAGTGCATTGAGGGACTGGTGTATCCACTGGAATAGTTGGTACTCTTCAATGTGTTCTCACTGAGATAAGCAGAGAAAGGTTTGCACAGAGATTAAAGTGTGAATGCGTGTGTTAGTGGTTGAAAGGATAGAAGAAGTTGAATTTGAAATGTGTCTGGTACACTGATAGGCAACCAGAATGGATTTTAGTATGCTGGATACAGTTCAACCTAGAATGGGACTCCCCCGTGGACCAGGAGTAGCCATCCTTCGAATGTGCTAGTTCTGCCTTTTCCTCAGCTCTAAATTTGTTGAAAACCCTAAGCAGATGTTACAAGAAGCTTGCTTCAGCTACTGTCCACTCCTTAGCCAAATGATCTTTTAGGAGTGATGAGCAATTCTATAGCAAATTTAAGTAAATACACTTTTGAGCAACATAGCAGCTTAGAAATGAAATGTCTGCAACATTAGGAGAACCAATAACATCAGTTGTTAAAAAATAAATATGTCCATTATTTTTACTCCTACCTGCGTTATCTATAGGTGTTTAAATGAGCTTTTATATATTTTATTGTATTCTAATGGTTCAAGAGGAAAAAAGTCAACACTGGAGTTGTGGTGCCAGGAGGTGACAGTAGCAGCTGGGGTGACTTAGGGAGAGTCACACAAACTCTTTCCCTTACTCACCCCTCTTTGCCTGTTTTCCTAAAAGGTGCATGTCAACATGAACAGAACCTGCATGTGAGCAGTTTGGAGGGTTATATTTGGGAGCAGAAAGGAGGGTCCAGTTTTGTCTTTGGTTTTGTTATGTTTCAAACCCTTTGGGATATTTTCCCCTTCTTGAGAATCAACTTTTATGAACTGTAGGAAGTCCTGAGGTCCTCTGGAAAGATGTCTTTCCGTAGGTTTTACTGTAAAGGTAAAGATTCACTTTCAAGGTGCAGTATTAAATGATAAATGTATTTTGTGGCTAAGGTATGAATGAGTTGCAAGATGGAATCTTGACTGAGACTTTTTTACCATTGTCAGTATTATTTTAAGCTTTTTGATGAAGATTTTTTTTATAATGGCAAATAATGTAGTACTTCCAGTAACAATGTTCCTCATGAGTAGGAAAATCTTGTATATTCTTCTACATCAAACACTTTTGAATTTGTAAAATTGTATGTTGTACATACCATTCTATTGTAAACATGTATACTTGCCCACAGTGTACTGTCAAACATAGATTAAGCATGATAAAGATTATTTAAAATATACCTGTATTTATACCTCAGATATTCTTTTTGGGTTTTTGTACCTCAAGTATGTTTTCTATTGTAAATGTGCTTTACATGAGTATGATCTACACGAGAGAAAGGAAAATGTTTAACTTGCTATAGATGTCTGTACAGAATATACTCAATAAGTGCACTATTAAATGTTTAAAATTGGATATTCAGAATGAGTTTTATTTTATTCTGCATTCTTCTTTCCACTCTCATACCAAGAGGGGGAAGTGTTTTTCTTACTTCTGGTTCTTTACATGCTACAGCCAACAGCAGAGTCACCCTGCCCTCTCCCAGGCTGGTATTTATGGTATTGTTAAAGGCAGGTCCCAAAGCAACTTGAAAGTTTATGGAAGACAGAACATCACAGTGGCAGATAGCTGGATGGAAACATTCCCATGTCAATTGCTTCATACTTTTATAATAGTGAGAAGAAGCTTCTGGTTTGGTGCGGTCTGGTAGAAAGGTGTGCTTGAATTTAACAGGGTGGAAAGCAGCAGTATGCAGTGCTGGAAAATAATTCATTGCTTTCCTGTTTTCTGAAGAGAGAATGAGGGCATGATGAGTTGTGGAGTCATAGGTTTGCTTCAAAAAATGCAAGTGTAAAAGTAATTGGAGAAAGTTAAAGCACACGCAGCAATTAAATGAAGCCAAAGAAGAGGCCAGGAAGATATACAAACAACTGACTAAGGTGAAATACCAAGCCAAAGACAGCTGTTAATTCAAGCAACTTTTCAAAGTTTTTAAAGCCTTAGCCAACAGAAATATAGTTTAGGCATCTAAAGGAGGGTTTTGATTTGTGGGGCTTGCCTGATACAGCAGCTGTGAGAAGGCCTGCTGCCTTTCAGTTACCAACATCATCCTTTCTCTGCCTGAGCAAAAGTCCTATTGCTGTCACTTCCCACTTCATTCCCCAGGGAGTATACTGAGGGATGCTGCTTCAAGTTTGGCAAAAGCAAACCTCTTATTGCCATGGTATTTGTTCTCATACACCAAAGTGTTTTAGAGAACCTTTCTGATAAGGGACTGTCATTTGTTTGGCTGTTACAGAACCTTTTTTCATCCCAAGTAAATACTTAAACAACTGAACATTAAAAACAAAACAAACCAGATTTGTTCAGTTTGGGGCCATTGGAACAAGCAGAGCTCATTTTTTTTCCATAATGATGGGGTTTTTTGGATCTTTTAAGCACACTAACTCATGACACTCCTCTGGCAACTTTGGGATTTATACTGCATTTTGTTTAAAATGCATTTAGATAACTTTCAAATCAGCATTTTACTAAACATTTCTACAATATGAGTTAATTTTGAATCTTCTAAGTAGCCTCAGCCTCCTAAATGTGTTGTTGGCACCTTCAATTGCAGATGTCCATGTTGTTGCAGAACAACAATTCAGTCTTCCATGTGTGTGGTTTTTTGTCAGCTGTCACTCAGGACAGCACTGGCTCCTCTTGGGACAGTTCTCCTGCTTTAAGCAGTAATTGCCACAGAGGAAGTGCAGGCTGGGCCCCTGTTCCATTCTGTCCAGGTGCTGATATTAATAGCTGTGTACTTCACATCCTGGTGCAACACAGGTCCAGTCTGCCCTGTGGTTCAGATGCTGAACTTCAATACTTCTTTCTGACAAATTCAAACAGAAAGAGTCATGTTTCACTGTCATTCCTCAAGTAATGCACTCCACAACTGGATATTTATGAAGCTGTAAATAATCAGTAGCCTTCACCTTAAAGGCCAGAGATGTCACTAACACACATGGACAGTGTGGGAAAGGGACACTGAAATGATGCAAAGCAATACCTCTGCAGTCTGGTACAAGACCTTGAAAAGAGCAGGACCTGGTATCCACAGTAGGCTGTGCCAGGAGAAAGTTAGTATGAGAACAGTATCCATGACCTGGGATGCATTATAAAAGGTGGATATTTTCACTTAAAGCATATGAAAATTAGCTGTTACACACAAATCTGCTAAGCGCTGGAAGCAGTGTCCTATAATCATAAGGAATGAAAACATGGTACTGTTTTAACAGAGCAATGCATTAAGAAACCTTAATTCCTTCACCTCTGTTACACCATAACTTCTCAGTACAGCCCTTCACTGCATCTCTGAAAAGTTTCTTGCATCTATTTCTCATCTGTCAACCCAGAATGTTTTTTCTCACACAAGGAAAGAAAAATTCTAAAACAATTATTTCATAACACCAGAAAAATTCTAAAACAATTATTTTATAACACCAGAGATTAGGTTGAGTATCTGATGCTAATATGCAATGCTTGACCCATGTGCCTTTTGCAGTGAGCATTCTCCTAAGCTCTTGAGACCTGCTAAATTTCTTCTCTCCTCTACACCATCCTACTGTATTTTCCTGTATATTCTGAGGTGTCCAGATTGCTTTCAAGAAATGAACTTGGAAGCTGAATCCAGGGACAGTAAAATGCAGTGAAGTATAGGAAAGAATTCAAAACAGAAAAAATTCCATCAAAAGAGATTAAGGCATTGAAGGGGCACATTTATAGAGAGAGATTCAAGACACAGGCTGGCCACTAGACAAGAGGGATGTAGTAAATGTCTGCTAGCACTGGAAGGTCATAAAAACCCAGAAGAAGAGTTCAAACTAGCTGAGTGGGTGTACAAGATGGGATAAAAATTTGTTAATGGAAAATGTGAGGCACAAGGAAAGGAAAAGGCATTTTCCACACAGCAAGAAGTCTTTGAGACTGTGGGACAATCTCTCCCTGAGAAGTAGCAAGAGCAAAAGTAATTTAAAACTGCGCATGTTCAAACCCTGGAATCATTGCTTCCTAATTTCCATAAAGCATCACGAAGATATAACATAGGTTCTCTCTTCATTATTTGCCATGATTACAGGACTTAAAAGCTACCAGTTTTGACCTTTAAGCACTGTCAGATAGCACTGCCTTACTGAGCAGGAAAAAAAACTGGTGTCAAAAATAAAATATCTCAATTATTTTGGAGTGCATTTTGCTTAGATTTTATTGAAGTGGACTTTCATTTAAATTAGAAGATGCAGTGCCTTTCCCACCATGGGCCAAGAGCATGAAGATCAGCATGGGGAGGTTACCACACAACTGGGAGACCTCTTTGCTTTCCTAAGTTTTACTCAAAATCCAGAAAGATCTATAACTGGTTAGCATGATTTCACCATCATAGAATCAAATCCATTCTTTCATAGGCTCAGGGGATTTTCCCTAGTACAGGAAGAAAAAGACCTACAGCAAGTGTGTTGTGCATGCTTTCCCAGGTACTAGCATTCTACTAATCACTTCATTAGCTCAAGTAATAAAAGGGTGCTGTGGTGGGTCTGAGTATCACAGTTGCTCCTAATCCACACAGACATTTCTTAAGGCTTTATAACACTAAAATGGAAAAGCCCCTTAGGAGCAGAATTCTCAGTGAATGAAAGAATACTGCTATTCAAAAAATCAAGTATTCAAACACGTAACACTCTGAGTGTTAAAAGGGCTGGTACAGTAATGTATGCTTTCCAGGGAAGGAAATTAAACAGCATTTTCCATGATATGATGACATAAGCACATTATAAGCTGGTAGACAGGGTGATAATAGCTAAGATGGCTCTGATTTGAGGGAGCTTATACCTTCATTTATTAGAGACATAGGAAGATGGTTAGCAAATGAAAAGGGAATTTCAGGAAACGGTGGCATCAATTAAAACACTTGAGTGTCACTTGAGAGAATTGTCATTTTTTAAAATCCAGCTAGCAGCAGAACTAGATTATATTCATAAATCAGCCCAGAATAAGATGCTGTGCAAGGTGTGCATAATAGACAAATGGTTCTTCTAAAGTTTTGGCCAAACACTTCCAACATGTTTAGTGAGAGCAGCCTGACAGGTCTATTTAAAACAAGCAGGTCACCTGGTAAGTATTTGCCTTTTTTTCAAAAACAACTAAAAGAAAATAAATTTCAGTCAAGGCACTGTTATGAGCTGGGTAAACATGTCATCTTCTAGGCTATACTTCAAGTTCTTAGAAACACTGACAGTGTGGTAAGTGAAGATTTTAATAGGCTACTTTTTTACCCAAATCTCTGGGGAAAGTTGTACAATAGAGCATATTCTAAGTAGTCCATTTAAACATATGAAAAGGAATGCAAAGATACTAAGATATTTGTTTTAACTCAGTGATATAATCTTTAGCAGTCTGTAGTCTTTTCATTTCTCTCTCTCAACAGAATGAAGAATGCATGTGGGCTTTTTCATATCTTATTGAAGTCTTTGTCACCTACATAATTTATCAACTAGACCTTCCAAAGCATAAAACAAGTAATAAATCATACAATAATACAAGCATTAATAAATCATACAATAATACAAGCAATAATCCAAACCAAATTTGAATTTCACACCTCACTGATACCCCACCTATAGCCTACAAAGCTAGAACAACATTAAAATTATTACTTAAGTAAAAGGAGGAAAATGGTAAAACTTTGCTGCCTACAAACAATTTCATGCAGCAGATAGCAATGAAAACTGCTTTAAGACACATAGAAAAGCAGCTTTGAAAGCCTTCTAGATGTTCTTAAAAAGAGAGGGAGGTTCATTAAGGTAATATATCTGGAGATGGCATCGGCCTTCCCTCTACTTAGGTGCTTTATTGCCTAAGACTGGGAGAAGTACATACAAATTACTAAAACTGAAAAATTCTGGTGGTGAAAAACTCTGGTGGTAATCCTCAGCAATGGTGAAGCACCTACATCCCAGTGAGGGGAAAAGCAGATGAGGATGATTCACTCCTTCCATGGTGAGAACTGATGGTAATTCTCTTCCCCTTAGGGCATCCCATCTCTGTGCTACGCTCCTCATCAATTCAAAGCACGAAAAGAACCACAGAATCCTTTTGGGTGGAAAAGACCTCTAAGATGGTTTAGCCCAACCATTAATTCAGCACTGCCAAGCCCTCCATTAAACATTAGACAGGGGCCCCAAGTGCCACATCTACACATCTTTTAAGCAGTTCTGGGGATGATGACCACTTCCCTGGCCAGCCTATTCCAATGCTTGACAACCCTTTCCACAAAAAGATTTTTTCCTAATACCTAATCCAACCCTCCCCCTGTGCAACTTGGGGGCATCTTCTCTCGTCCTATCACTTTTTCCCTAGGAGAAAAGACTCATCTCACCACAGCCTCCTTTCAGGCAGTTGCAAAGAGCAATAAGGTCCCTTCTGGGCTTCCTTTTGTCCAGGTTAACCACCACAACTCCCTCACCACTCCTCAGAAGACCTGTGCTCCAGACCCTTCACTAGCTCTGTTACTCTTCCTTGCACCTCCAGCACCTCAATGACTTTCTTGCAGTGACGGGCCCCAAACTGAAAACAGAATTTGAGCTGCAGTTTCACCAGTACCAAATACAGGGGTGTGGACCATAGAAACACATAGTCCTCATAATGCAGGACAAGAATTCAATAAAGTAGAAACACTTAGATGGGATCACAACTGCTCACAAATTCCAGAACTTTAATGGTACAGCAGCACTAACACTACACAAATGCTTGGTCTGCAACCTCCCTTACTTGGCTTTGGAGACCTCTGAAAACATGTTAAATTGCATTTGAGACCTTTTAAGAATTATCTTGAGCAAGCAGAAAACTCAAGATTTTCTAGCTAACATCTGAACCACTGTCCAAAAGAAATTACATTCACATTCACTGTTCCCATCCTTCCAACCTAAGATAATAAATGATTATGTATAAAATTATCACATAACTTTCTAGGTAAAGCACTGGCCTTGTCACATTAGCTGTAAACAAGATCAGGCAGAGTAGCTACTGAACTAGGTTCAATTCAACAGAGTTATGGGACTGGGGAAGGAGGGGAAGCTATGTCCCAAGCATCCTACCAGCAAGATTGTTGAGTGAATTAGTGGCAAGTCAAGAACAGTGATAGAGTTCAGAGGCCCTGCTGCTCAGGAGCACAGAGGTTTTAGCAGGCCAGTCATAGCTAACAAACTTTAGGCATGTGTTTGATAAAAACCTAAGCAACTAGCAGACACTGGGAAGATCTAAGTATCTAATGTTTTAGGCTTGCATAGGATCATATCCCCAGTTTACTGCTGGAAAAGAGTCTAGAGACACTGATTCAAAATCTCACCAAGTGGTCTGAGGAAAGAAGGCAAAACAAGCTGCTTTCTGGCACCATCCACTCTGTTATAAAGGTAATTCTTTTCATAATTTGGAATTTCATAATTTGAAAAACTATATTTGGAATTCACTATTAGTTTTTTGCAGAGCTTTGAGAAAAATGTAAATACCAAAGTTCCTGTTATTTTTAATTTCTGTACTAGGCACTTCGACTCTTTTCTGGATGTATTTTTCACAAGAGCCCGCAGGAAGTTTCTTGTGCTGGTGTGCAAACAGCCTTGCAATGGTCACTATTTGAGAGAGCATTTGTTTAAATTGATCAGCAGCACAATCTGGGACATGACATGATATTTACTATGCTCTTTTTTTATAATGCATCATGTAACAAGCCAAGCTTTTCATACTCTTTGTTTTTAATTCCTTGAAAAACACCACACAATTTTACTGTTTAAACATTCTGTCTTACTGATGTAGAAATTTTCTCCGAGGCTTTATACAATTCTTCTTTTTTTTTTTTTTTTTTTTTTAGGCTTCTTTCGTTTGCATCCTCTTCCTATCCTGTTAAATCACTAAAACAGTTTCCAGAGCCAGCTGCTCCATGTAGTGGTTTGCTGGTTTGCAATGACAGAGTTGTTGCCAAATTCTATAAAGAATGTTCCCTGGGGCACAGAGGGGAGGGAGGTATTCTTCATGGCCTCTGTTTTCTTCCCATATTGTTTAACAAACAAGCAAACTGCCCTGCAGTCACTCTGACCCCTATTTAGACATATCCCTTTCAGGCAGCCACACAAATGAACTAGGAAGGAAGTGCCGTCACAGCCCTTAGAAAAGATAGAGAGAAATAAAGGCAAACATTGTGTGTCTAAACAAACAAGCTCACTCTGCTCTGCCCTTCTCTTCTGCCTAATTCTTACAGAAATTGGTCCCAAAAGTAGTATTTGGGACATGAGCATTTTCCATGTTGTGCAGGACTTGGTTTCCCACCCACCATGTTCCACTGCCCTGCCAGGATTTGTCCCAGCCTCAGAGATGAATGAACAATCAAAAAAACCTTTGGATAAAACAGGAGCTCAGCCCAGGCTCTTTGAATGACTTAAGCCTGTCCCTCATTCGGCTTTCCCACATGAACTTCACGCCCTCTGTGCCTTGCCTTCCCTAGTTATACTTCCCCAGAACACCAAGAGGGAAAAAAAAAGATTATTTTGCTTCAGTAATCATAAATTGAAAGTGCAAGTTTTGCAAGAAACTGAAACAAAAATATCTAAAGGCCAAGCTGAGAACAAGCTTTCCTTTGAGTTGCTTCTTGTCTATACACAACTCCAGAGGGTTTCTAACTCAAATTACTTTTGGTAGACAAGAGATGAAACAGATGTGCCATCAACTACATTTTGTGATGGGGACCTAGAGTATAAAGGTTTTTGAACTAGAGATGTAAATAGAATATTTGAACCTTAATGTTGCATGCTAATCACAGGAACAAGTTTTGGCATTTCAGAGCTGATAAACCTCACTAAAAGAAGGCTTAGATAATCTCAAGGGTAAAAAAAAAATACTGTTTTTTGAAAGATTATGAGTATAATTTTTTAAGTATTTTCACATTTCCCTGGTAACATGCCTTCACAGTAGGAACCTTAAGATGGTTACAGAATCTGAAGCCAGCACTGGGTAACAAAGACAACGTCCTGCTGCAGGATCATGACACAGCACAAACATTGCATTACCCCCACACCCCCCTGGGCTGCTGCAGGTGATCTCTGCTCTGCAGGGCTCTTCTCAACACAGCAAACCTCGGGGCTGCTTTTGCGCTGACATCAGGTTTAGCCTGACTGAAAGACAAGAAATCCAATTTCAAACAAAATGCTGGGCTGATTACAAGATTGAAGTCTTATTTGCAGCCTAGTCTCCTGCTAAAACAGACTTCTAGATTCTGTTTAAAATTTGCCAGGGAAGTTCACAGGACAGCAAACCCCAACATTAGTGAAGGATTTGCCAAGAGTATTGTTTTGCCCTTGCTCACAGCTTTTTGTCGATAGCGCCACGCAGAGCAGACAGAAAACAGAGCTGTATCTGGTCGACATCATGCATGGATTGCAGTATGTGTGTATTTGTGCCTGAGGAGCTACTTATCACTGTGATGAATGGCATTGCATTTAGCTATCTCCCAAAAGAGATAAGATGCTGTACGTTTTTGTTATCAGTTGTGCCCAGATCTGTACCATTAAACAAAAAAAAAATTGGATTAATATTTTTAGACAAATCAGAATAATGTTGTGCACTCATTATCGTGCTCCAGGGGATCATAAACTGGAAAAAGAATATATAGATATAGTTTGCAGTGTTTCAAGCCATGAAACAGAGAATAGCTTAGGAGATACCCTATGTAAGGATGTAAGGATTTCCTAGGGAGATGCTGAAAAATATTGATTTCTTTCTCTGCCTTGATTATTAATCAAGCATACTGTATGTGATTTAAAGATGCACACTTCACAAAAGCACTAAGAACCCCCAAATGCTTCCCAATCACAGATGAAATATTCTGGTTGCTCTCTGTTGAACACCGCAGAAGAAGTTGAGGCTGAGCAACAACAGCTTCTGAGATCATTTACTGCTGTTGCAGTCCTCCTCTTTTCTCTGTGTACACTTTCTGTTCTGCAAACATCTTGTTAAACCTTGCAAGCTTCCTTTTACAATCAGTTCTACACTGCTTGTGCACATTTTATCTGCCTATGACATTTTCTCCATCCTGCCAGATTCAGCACTGCAGTCAGGTCAGGCTCAGATCGTGGTATCTCATTTCCTTCTGCCTTTGCCCTCCCGGATCTGATACAAAACCTCTCACAGGCATATGCACAGCTCAGCCTTGGTGCTTATAGATTGCATCGTGTTTAGCAATGCTCCAAGGTAAGGGGCCTGTCACCACCCTCTTGGGGAGCTCAAGTTCTGAACAACCAGCCTTTCCCCTAAACTGCATGTGTTTACATAAGAGTAGGGACTGTCTAGAAGCTTCCCTGGCTGGGATAAGACGAGAACTTGATCAAACTTTGATCTGTTTTAAGATATTTGACTGTTTTTGTCCAAGAGCAAGAAATCATTAGCTTCTCCTGTGTCCTATACCACAACCTACCTGCTCCTGGTGAACTGACACCCTCTGGCACTGAACTGGCTGAACAGAGTCTTCTGCCAGCCTGGAAAAGCAGCCATTACAAATTGTGGCTAAAGCTGGTGTCTTCAGGGAAGTCAGCTGCCCCACTGCATTATTTCTGGTGGCAAGCACTGCACCCAGTCACTTTTCATCAGGACAGAGACCAAACTGTGAGGTTTCTCTGGAGCTGCTGCCTACTGATAGCGTTTGTCCAAGTGTTTGAGATTCATACACGGATGCCTCCCAAGGAGGGACCAGCCACTATTCAACATGGTATTTCTAGGTCTAGTAAAAATTAATTTGGCTTTCATTCATCTCTTTGGCTGTCATATTTCCTGTGATGCATCTGTGATGGGTGGAAAAGTACCTATTTTCTTTCTTGGTAAACATGAATAAGCCTAGGCCTACTGCTCCATGGGTGGCACTCTCCATTGTGGCAACTCTTTCCAAATTGCCCCTATCCTGTGCTTTGGCTAGCCACCTATCAATTTCCTCAAGGTCATGCAGTGACCTCAGAAGAACAGTGACAATACTGATCTCCTCATCAGGCTTTTTAAACAGGTACATTTAACATTCTTCTCCTATTGCCCTTAAAATGAGGAAAGAAACATGTGAGAGAACATTCCATGCCAGCAACCTTCCTCTGAGGAAATACTCTCCAAGAGCCAACATTTAAATTGTTGCTTTCCAAAATCTCACTCACTGCAATATTTTCAACTTTCTTTATTCAGACTAATATCTACACTACCCAATTCCACAATTTGCTTCACTGTCCTGCTCCCTTCTGATGTTGATATCTTACCTGCAGGAGGGGCAGATGCCTGGCTCCAGCTAAAAGCACATCTGCCACATACAATGACAGAGAAGCATAACTCTTGTTTCATCTTCTGCTTTCCCTGCAGACAAGCTCTGCCTCAAAGTGCCAATTGTCCCCTAGCTGTTTGCTCTGGGACAGCTGGGAGGTTCACATTCAGAATAGTAAGGGAGGAAACTTTTTGTTGAGGTATCTCAGACTTTCCCTTGGTCATTATTACCCATCACTGCTCTACAGAGTATAAGAAATATGCCCCCTCTGAGAGTCCAATGCAATACCTATAAATTATCTCCAGTCCAGATAAACCCACTGAGCTAGCTCAGGGGATATTTATAGCTGAACACAGCTTCCTCAGGGAATTACAGTCTCCAAGTCAGTGCAGTTGTTTAAAAAAAAAAAAAAAAAATCTGAGAAAAGCTGCTTCTCTCTCGGTCTCCTCAAGTATAGTAAGTTCCTTTCACTACAGAACTGTCAGTATGAAATTCACTCTCAAATGCAACCAGCTGGCTGAAATAACTTCTTCTGTGTGTGGTGGTAATCCCATATCCAGAAACCCTGATCATCACTAACTACACAGCCACATTTACATGATAAAAATATGGTGGCATTAATAACTTGTGTTGGCATGCCTTCCCAATTGTCAGAGCTTTACATAAATATAGAACTTGGCCTATAGATTTGTTTCAGAGCCTTTTTATATCTGATTATGGCTCCAGGCCGATCATTATCTGTACAGACACTGTAATTAAGGATCAGTAATTCTGTCCAGTGGCCAATAGTCCCTGCAGAGAGAGGCACATGATGGGTTTGCAGCTGCTCAACATTTCAGAGTTTTACTGGAAGTCAGCTATTAGAAAGCTGTGCTGTACAAGGACAGAGCACCAGCCTCAAAGGAAAACAGCCTGCAAATATTTCCATTCCAGCATCTCAGCTGGAGAAAGCACTGTCCTGAAGACCTCTATAGGAAACCATTTTGCTCAGGTATCTGCACAGCCACACATGGAAAGCCAGAGCTCCCACGTGTTCAGCTGAGGGCAAGCACTGGGAGCCAACACTTCCCTCATGCCTCCACCTCCAACAAATACACAGTCACACTGTTTCTTGGGAACCAGCTGGATACACACAGAAAAACAAAGGAGGGTTCTTACATTTCTGAAGTACGTGTCATAGAAATAGAAAATAAATAAAAAATCATAAATAAAAACATTTTTCTGTAATGATTTCACAGAGGTGAGAATTTCAACAGCAAAATAAAAATTGGCTGCAGAAGATCCCAAGTTTTATTCCCACACTTCACAGCCAAGGTTTCTGCCAACTGGGAGGAAAATACAGCTGAGCTAGAAATCGTGGATGTTTGTGAATAGCAAGAAGAGAACACAGTGTAATAGCAGCACCGATTCCAGCACCAAAGACATCAGTCTTGAGTAGACATGCAATTTTAACAGGATCAGCTATTGTTGTTGTGTTTTGGTTCTTGTAGGTTTGTTATAGGCCAAAGCACACACGGCAAGGCGGTTGTGAAGTCTCCCATGGGCACTACTGGCTCATCCTGACACCATTGGCTCCTTCCCCAGCCCTGCACTGTCACACACCAACACCCCTGATACATAAGTTCTAAGAACCTTTTGGCTGGAAGATTTGTGTGAGCTTGATTTGAAACACATCAGACTAAAGGAAAAAAAGTATGAGACCTAAATTAGAAGTATGCAAGAGCTAAACAACTTAGTTAAATGTCTTCTGGCTGCTCTGCCAGCTCCAACACTGACTGGAAAACGTGGACTGGTGTTGATTTTCTTCTAACCACCTCAGGCACAGTAGAGTCACTCCACCTTTTATTATGTAAAGTAAGATACAGCTCTGGATATTTCAGAGGGAAGAGGAGCAAACCAGAAAGCCTGAAGGATTTTTGTAGCTGCCATTGAGTCTCCATGTCTTATTGCACAAATAGACCCACAAAAAGATTCAGTTTTCTCTCTGTTGTACCGTAATCAATACTTAAGCCAAAAAGAGGAGTGATGCAATAATAAACACAATAAGCTAGTTTTTAGATTTGGGGGTGTAACTGTGTTAAAATACATCATAATTCCTCTACCAGAGTATTTCAGTAACATTCCCATGACATCCATGGCCCAATGGCTGGGTGAATGGGATAACTGCACTGCAGTGAAATAAGGCAGTCCAGCACACAAGAGCAGTAACTTGCAAAATATCACACAGATGACAGGACACTCTGGTGTCAGTGTAGAAAATACAGGTTGGACAATAAAATTCCACACTGGGAGTTTCTGAACTCCCAGATCACGCAACCCAGCAGCCACAGACCCAAAGCAAAACCAGCCAGCTCTTTGAGCAGACTGGAGACAACCCTGCTCCCCTGCTGTCCATATGGACATTGCTTACCAATTCCTCCAGTGAGGGCTTCATCTTACATGAGCACAATTTGTCTTTAACTCTTTCCCTGGTGGACAAGGGATATGAATTGAATTGATGTCAGAAAACTGTTGCTCTCTTTTAACAGATGCCTCGGACATTTGTATCTCAGCCTTGTGGTCTGATCTCAGATCACTGTTCCCATAGGTATCCTGCCAGTCTTTATGTGGCTGGGGTATAGGAGGACCCTTGCAGCTCCCAGAGTAATGACTTTACAGAGCCTCAGGAGTTAAGAGTCCTGGTTTACACAGCTACCTGGGTGTAGTAGATGACCTAAGAAGCCATAGCCCATGTGAGTGCAGCCTGTTCAGAGCAGGTGTGTGTGTGAGGCACTGCACTGAAAGCTGTAGCTGGGACACAGCTACACACACGAGGTGGGCTCTTTGTTTCTATGATGCCAGGCTGAAGATGCTTGCCTTCTTTCTCCTTGTACTTTAAGTAGCAGCATCTGGCTCACTTTGCCCAGCAATGTCTTGCTTTGCACCATCACTTTTCTGACCTTTCCTTTCATGTGTGTTCTTTGAGTGCTGCTTTCCCTCAGCAGCTCCAGTCTGGCCAGGCCTGGCAAAAGAAGAGGTTGGTAAACTCCAATGGCCATTATAACCAGCAACATGGGGCCAAGGTTACCATTACCAGAGTCATGTCTGGTTCCACTTTTCAAATCCATGTTGGCATACTTCTCTCCCTGCATCTATCTTGTCTTCTCTTTTCCTGCACAGATGTTTCTGCACTCCTCTGCACTCTCAAGACCTTTCCCAAGAGCCTTATTATGCTTTGCACAGGGAAAGGTGCCATTTCCTTTTAGTGCAATGGCAGTTCAAAGGCTTCATGCTTTGGAGCTTTCTTGAAAGTTGTTGGATTCTGCTGTCTTGAGCACCCCCCCCTTGAAAGGTTCAAATCCTGCTGCTGCTGGCTTAGGACTGACATGAAATAATCAACCAGAGTGTCCATGGTCAAGGCCAGACTGCTCCTTCTCTTCCTTCCCTCTCCCTTGTTTCCCTGGAGCAGTACCAGGGTGGGAGTTTTCTTGACTGCTGTTAAATAGAAAATGTAAAGCAAACGAAAAGAATAGAGGCACAATTAAAATTAAAAAGTCGTCCATTTGGTTTCATTCTTTCAAAATACCTCTTTTTGGTATTCACAAAAAATGTAACTATTTTTATAGCAGCTTGGCATCAGCTTTTCACTCTCAAATTTCTTCTGCAGAGCCTATTTAACCAAAGAAATAGATTGACTGACACCTAGTGGAAAATTGAAGATTTTCTTAATCTTAGTTGAGTGAAACACTTCAAGTCAACTTTGTACATATTACCATTGCTGTAGAAAATATTATTGTTACTGGCTCACCTGTATTTTACCTCTATTTAAATAGTGTATTCAAATATTCAACAGAAGCAGAGACAGGACAATCAACAGGAATTTATTTTAAATATAGATACTCTTTGGTTAATGAAGGAGCCTGGTATGAAACCAGGCCAAGTACATCCCTTCCTAACATTGAGAACAACAGTAACACAGAGCTCTGGAAGCCCATAAAGTACTAAAAAAACCCCCATAAATTTATTCTCAAAACTAACAGTCTTCTGCAGTTGTTGTTGCTACCAAAACAGAATAATTGATTCCCTTATTAATAATTTATGTGTAAATATTTAGAAAGTGAAAAGTACATATTTTCTTGAATTTTTATTTCTAATGACCTTGGAGAAGTTGATAGTACAGTATCATTAATCTGACTACCAACAAAAATACGAAGAAAATTTTGCTTTCTCATTAGAATTCATAGATGTTTTCGACTCTTGTCCCAGTGGTCACCTAATGTTCAGCATCTGTGAAGGGATTTTGCAATTCCAGACAAATGCCAAACCCGTCTGAGCTGACTGCAGAGTTCCCACAGACCGAGGCAGGTACCGTCCCATACGTGCTGTGACTGATGGATGTGATTGGTGCAGTGCTGTGCTTTGCCAGCCCTGCTGAGAAATCACAAGGTCCAGCTGGTGAAGAATTAAATACAGGGGTTCTCTTGCAGGCAAAAGTCTCTAAATATAGTTTCCTGCTGATACCAGAGGCTTTTGCATTCACTTCCTTAGGACAGCATTTCTGTTCTCCCAGTGCTTCTCTCTGTACTTTTCCAAAGTATGTCATCTAAACAGTTAGATCCATATTGCATATTCTTCTGCATTGTTCCTCTATCTCAAATGAGTGGCATGTGGGTCATGAAATATAATCTGACATGTTTGTTTTTTTAACGAGAAGTTATATAATAAGTAGCTTAGAATAAAATTTGGTACAACCAGCAGTGCCATTCACACCCAAATCCCACAGATATGAATTTTAAGTTTCATAATGATTACACAACTTGATCTGAAATGACCTTAATATACATCCAGGTCTTGAGAAGTTATTTATAAGCTGAGTTTGTTTAAGGCACTGTTACCCAAAAGCTAATTTTCCCACATAAATCCCAGAACTAATGATCCCATAAGAGCTTCCACAGTCCAACCATATGGTGATAAGACCTTACTTTTAAATTTTTCTATTTCTCAATTAAAATGTATGTTGAGAAACTTCCTGTAGTACTTTGTATAGACACTTGACTGGTTTATGAGAAAAACTCTGCTTTCTATTTCATGTTCACATTCTTCATCCTCTCCTTTAATAATTTTTTAAACTTCATTATAATTTCTTTCTTAACTGTGGTATTCTCCAGCACTGTTATGAATATTCCTACCTATTGTCTCTCTCCTTCTTCCACGCCTGAATCCTTCTGACTTATTTGTTCAAACATTTGCCCTTGTTCTGAGGGTAAGCAGGCACACAAATGCAGGAGACCACTATGACACTGAGAGCAATGATCTCAGCCTTGGCAGAAAAGTGTCATTTCATATTATTCTCTGCACACAACCAACCAATCCAGGAACAATCCAGCTTTGGCACACACAAACTGCAGGGATCAAACCAGCCGAAAAGTAGCCTCAGATCATGCCCTGGTATTTCCCTAAATATGTTGCTCCCCTTTTATTTAAGCAAGAGCACAGTCTGTACCTACTAGAGGCTGCAGTGATGATTTTCATACTGTCAGTTCAACGTAACCAACATGGCCTTCAGTGAATGAACACCTCAGATAAGCCACCCTGCCAAACATCCCCTGACAAAGATGCAGCTCAGATATGGACCACAATGGTGTGTTGTAGCAGTTTTGGTTTCTTTTCTTCTCAGCCGAGGTCAGGATGAAAGACAAGGGAAACATAGATGTCGAGTTTGGACTTGGAGGTTTATTATTTCTTATTTTTTTTGTTTTAATATGTTTATTATTTCTGTATTTACATACTCACGAGCCATAAGCTTTTAGAAAATGAAGGTAAAATGGAGCACTTCTAACTCTTTCCAAGGTCTTTTAAGGGATAATTACGCAATACCAAGGTGGCACCTGTATTATTTATACTTTTAACCCAATAATGACCACCCAAGGCCCGCAATTTGGACCTTTTTCCCCCAGTTACAGAAAACCACCTAAACCCATGAAGACAAAGGAAGAAGAAGGTGAAGAAGGACAAACACCACACCCCAAATCCTCCATCCTGATTCATATGTGTTACTATACACTAAAATCCCAAATTCTCAGTTTCTAGGACTCCAACAGTGTGTGAACATCACTGTCATTCCAAGTCCTCCTCAGGACATAAGGAAAGGATTGTAAATGTCACCAAGAGTGACATTTCCACAGCGATGTCCAGTGAGTTAAGTGTAGAATTTTGAGAATGTGCACTCATGTGCCCCTTTTTTTGATCCTCCTTCCATTCTGTGGTTTCACATTAGGCAACTTATAGCCTTTTACATATAGGGAACAACACTTCTGACATATGAAAATATAGTTTCTTCTTACATCAGTTTCATTTCCAGCATTCCATTTTCATGTCACCATTCCTGAAATCTCCATATTTATTATTACCAAATGGCTATCACTGCACGACTCTTTGTTTATTTCAAAGTTCAATGTAAGAATGTTGAAACTGTTTATGTAGTTGCTGTATTAAATCTATATTTTGTATTTATCCACTTGACCATGGGCTTTTTGATACTCTGTTTCCAGTTAGTTCTCCTTTAGGCTTCTTTGCTCTCAATAAGCCAGAGCCTAATATGTTACCACAGAGACAGGATGCAGTGCAGATTGAAGGGTTGGTGGTTAACCTGCTTGGAGACACTAATGGTTTGTTTAATATTTCATAGACATGTAAATTACAAATTGAGTTCATAGTTGAAAGGCTGCTTTGTACAGCACTATGTAATTTCACATCTCCTGTAAGGTCTTTTTGAGGACTGAAAGGCAAAGCTGTACCTGAGGACACATTGGAGTGCCTACAGCAGGCATGCATTCTGTGTGGCAAAATTCCCATTTAGGAGGTTGACCCAAACAGTAGCAAAATCAATGGCTGTAACTCAGAGCAAATTCAGGTACCGAATCACTGGTTTTTCACAGGTAAGTTTTAAAAGTTTCCTTTCTGCTTCAGAGTCTCTCCAGACAAGGCTTAGGTATTTTTCATGACAAATAAACATGCCAAGGTTTGGTGCTTTGAATACCCAGCTCAAGGAGCAGGTGAGAGCATGTCACAGCCCCAGTCTGCCCTTCATGCACAGATTTATTTTTAAACTTTTATTTCCTTGTGAATCTCAGATAGAGGCAGGAGAGAGAAAAAGAGTTGGGTGTGCCTGTGGCTGAGTCTTCTAGGGACTATGGAAACACTCCTGTGAAACTGTGGCGAAACATTTATTCCATTATTAAACTGACTGTTCTACTTTATATTTAAACATAAATTAAACCTCCTGATGATATTTTTTTTTCCTTCTCTGAACCACAGAAAGGAAAATCCCAGGGTAAACAGGCATTTCTGAGAACAACCAATACAAAGACCAGGAAAGAAAATGGTTTACTTTGAATCAGATTTTGAGGTAATTTTTCCCTGAATGAGGTCAGATTTCACAAGCTTGAGCAACCTTCTGTCATTCTCTTTAATGAGATTCTCCTAGCACCTTTCCTTTCTTTCCTACTACCTCCATCCAAATATGTTCTGGCTGGCAGCTCAGTTAGTACTCATGGCTTAGTCCTTTCTTCCTCACTGTCGAATTGTTTACTTCCCTTTCTGTAGCTGCACCAAGGGTTACTTACCATTGTACTGTAATATAGTTAAGGCATTTAACATACGCAGGGAAAAAAAAATTAAGGTTGCTTAAAAAATTATTTATATATGTGTGTGTGTGGGGGTGTATTCAGAGATATATTTGTATCTGCTCATTATTTAAACCTATTACTCAGGAGTTAGACAAACATTTTTAATGGTCCAGTGGTCAATGTCAGAACGCCAGTCTTTGTAAAGCGAAGAGGGTCAGACCCCAAGGAGCAGGGAGCACTCAATGGTTATTGATGCTGATAGCTGCTGTTAGTGCTCAGTACAGGCAATGAGCTTCATCAGGCTACACCATGGATTAAAACACCAACAGGCTGGAAATGCTGTGTGCAACTTGCTCTCTATTAATTTTTTCACTATCTCATCTCTTGCATTCTCTTGGACACGCTGGAATACAGCTTCAGCCAGTGAGCCACAAAATATTCTGCCTTCCCCTTTTTAAGCTAGTCTGGAGTATCTGTCCTTTCTCTGCACTACAGCATTTGTTCTGCCCAAATGGCCAATTCCTCCTTTCACAAGAAACACTTGTTCAGAATTAAACCTGACTACCCTGTCAGTTCTGTGGTAAGGAAGCAGAGATGGGAAGGGTCAATTTATCCCCAGTAATTCTGACATGTAGCAAAGATGCAGAAGAGAGACACAGAGAAGAACGTGATGCTGCCTCACCAATATGCCTATTACAAATGGTTTATTTTTATCCTGTGCTAGAGGAGCATCAGCTCTCAATCTGATTTGTGCACAGAGACTTCTTTGTTATCACATGTGTAAGAGGAGATATCTTCAGCTATACATTTTGTCTATTTTACTTGTGACAGTTTCAAAACGACAAGAAATACTTTCTTCATTCAGAAAAAAAGGATTCAAGATGCCGTACAAAAAGCAACAACAAACTGAAAATTTTGCAGATGTCAACCTACTCTGTCACAACTGAAGAGGGCAACCTAACACCATCTCACTGTTCCAACGTCCACTGTCCCATCCATAAACCCCTCACCAAAGCAGAGCATAGCACCTTGTCAACAAGGCTAAAGGGGATGGAGAATTTATATCCAGAAATCTTTTCAAAGCTAGGAGTGCCACGCACAATAACTTTCTTCTCTTTTTCCTTCTTCCATATTTTTATTTCTGCTTAGATATGATCATATTTGCCAAAGCACCCCTACTAGGGTTTTTCTAGTGTGGTAGTGGTGGTTTTGGTGGGGAGTTGGTTGGTTGCTTTTTAAAAAAATAGGACAATTTGTATTCTTTTTAAGACTACTTATCTCTGTTGAGTACTGGGAGAAGAAGCAGTTGCAGGTACTGAATTGCCAGAAGAGCAACAGAGGCATCTGCTGTCCTCAAGCATCCCAAGCTCTAAAAGATGTAAAGATAGCTTAAATGTTCAAAGGCAGAGATTCCCTGCTCCACAGCAAATCACTGTGCTTTCCTGTTCTGCATTGTGTCCATGTGGTCTAACTTAATGAGAAAACAGCACTAACACAGCCTTCTCAAATTTAACATTCATTAAGAGTTTTCCAAGATACAGATTTTCAGGGGCTAATATATTTATTAGCTACTGTGAAGACACAAAAATGTTGTAGAAAATAGTATTTTAACCAAGTAGGATTTATTTCTATTGAATATTAAAGAATAGATTCCATGTATGGACACAGAATTGACTACAGAGCAGTACCTAAGCATGGTTTTCACCAGCAGATTGGAACATAAAATCATGGCTACCTGCCAGAATTCATATACTACAAGAGTAAGAAATGCTGAACTCACAGAAGAGTTTTTTCTTACTTCAGTTTCATTGCCGTTTTCATGTCACCATTCCTGAAATCTCCATATTTATTTATCACAGAAGAGAGAAGCACTTGTATATATCCAACACTGACACACTTCATTTTCCTGGAGTACTGAAGTAGTCCCAAATCCTGTAAAAGTGCTGAGAAAGAAAGTGGGTAGTGCAGCAGATTTAACACACTGTCGATACTAATAGAGCCCAACAGTGCTATGAAAGCAGTCTGATGGAGACACGACACAGCACAGAGCATGCAGGATCAGAGCTATTACTTCTATTCAGAACCTACCCAAGTGGTTCACTAGCAATATTTTGCTGGTGGAACATACACAACTCTTCACCCAGCATTTCCAACTGTACCTATAAGTAACCTGTATAAAAATAAGTACCAAAAAAGTCTGCTAGAATGTTTTTAGCTTTCATTTCTCAACCATGGTTTTAAAATTCCTATGCAACAAGCTTGGAAGCAAATTAGTCACTGTTCATACCAAAGAAATGACACATGTTCACTCCTAAGAGAAGCATTTACCAACGATTACAACTGTTTTAGTCCTGCAAAAATCAGTCTGTTCAATGTATTTATTATTGTAGTTGTGGTGCCAAGCAATAGGATAAGAGGCAATGGGGAGAAACTGACATATAGAAAGTTACACCTGAATTAATTTTGTAAGAAAACCAGGGCATCTTTCTCATGTCATCAAAACTTCTCCATGCACCACTTAGTGCTACATAAGCACCTTAGGAGCAATCTGAGGCCACTGAAGCCAGAAGCAAGTTTTTTTTCAGCAGAATTGAAACGAGGTTACTGTCCAATTATCAGAGAAGCAATGCCTTTTACCTTATAACGGTCAGATCTTTCAGTCTTGACATTGCCAAAAGCTTAAGCATTCAAGGACAGCTGGGTTTTATTTACTTTTTCATTCATTTACTATACTTTTTAATGGTATATGCACATCTCTGGCACACTAACTTTGTCTGTAAGCTATTAAAGTCTGGGATCACGTGGATTCTACTGGAAATTGCATTTTGCTTAAGGTGGGCCTCCTCAGAAGAGAAACCATTCAAAAGAGGCCTTCCCCATGCTCTGAGTGAGGTAATCTGGCTTGAGATGATAAAGCTGTTACAGATCCAGGCAGCCTCCACTAATAGATGGGAGACTGCCTACAAGAATAAAGGTTTGCTGTGTAAGACCTCACAGTCATGACCTTAGCTGTCTGACCCCATTCCATAAAAATTATGTTACATGGTGATGATACATCCTCAGAGGACAACTGAGTATTTGGGAAAGAAAAAAAACTGCTTACCAGACCTCCCTCTCCTTTTCCCAGGAATTTATAAGAATACAATGCAAACTCAACATCAACTCAAAACATGAGAAACTTCAATACAGAAATAAGTATTTGTGAAAAGCTTCCCCAAGCAATAACCTCAAACCAAATAATGCATGGAAAGTCTACAAACACAAAAGTGGTTCAAAGTACTTCAGCAGCTTTGAGGGGACAACTGTTATTCAAACAGATAGAGGAGGAAGCTTTAACTGAAGCCTGACACAGATTCAGTCTCTTGCAAGGATAAGAAGCCTATATTCTAAAGAGAATGGACACCTTTCCTTTTTCAGTTTACCCCAAATTTCATCAGTCCGCTTAACTACACACTGAACATGCCACAGAATGTAGAAGTTTGTATAACAAAATTGTGTTCTTTCTCCCAAATAACTAAACCCAGCTGTTAGTTATGATTAATAGTACTTAATTTATTAAGTACTATTAATAAATATTTTTATATGTGTGTAATAAAGTTACTGCATGCTGGCATTTAGGGACGAAGTTTCAGACTTGGATATAGAATGATAATAATCTACCTCTACCTTAAATGCAGCCCAAATTCCAGGAGTGCTGAATATCCACGGGCATACTTTATCTGGAAGCAATTGATTTCTCTTCCAAAATTCTCAAGCTCATCCAGAAATTCCCAACACAAGAGCGAGGCCTCCCCGGTCTGACACAACCACATTGCAAATGAAGTGTGGAGCTCAGCACAACCCATGCTGGCTCTGCAATATGGGTACTTTGGCACTGTCTAAATCTGGAGCCTGAGGATGCAGCAGGTGCAGCCCCTCGGCCAGGAGCAGCTGGACCCAGTGAGGCAGGGAATATTGCCCATTTTCTTGAAGTATGGCTCATACACAGCAACTGAAAGCCACAGCCCCAGGTTGTATTGAAAGCAACATTTAGATTAGAGTGGAATGGTATTGCAGAAGTCTCAAATGTATGCTTCTTTAGACACACTTTTATTTTCAAAGGCCTGTGGGGAGTGCAAGTAGTACAGACCCAGGAAGGATGAAGTATAAGGATCCCAAGCTAAAAGGATGACAAAAATGATTGCTTGAGGACATTGCTCCAGTAAATAAATCTATGATACATTACCATGTGGCAATTAACAGGTGGGAAGCTACATCAAAAAATACTCAGCACCATCAAGGTTTTCTACTGAACAATCCCAAACCCACCTACTTGTGCAGCACAGACTGGAAAAGCTTGGCATTTCATTCCTATTGCCTTGTATTCAAAGCTACTTGCTCAGTAACAGAGCAGACAATTACACAGCTCTTTAAAACTGCTGTAACAAAAGGCGTTTGGGAGCTCCATTTTTTTGGGGGGCAGGGTGGGGAGAAGAGGGAAATCTGTGCAGCTCCATTAAAGGTCAGGAAGTCACACCAGCTGAAGATGTGTAACCACTGACTACTAACTAAGCCTAGGAATGGAGTAAGTGCTAATGAGGCAATTAGCTTCATCTAGCCCTGCTTCTGTTGGCAGTTCCACTACTGATCTTCTGGAGCCAGGTGCTTTTTTATCCCAAGCACTATAAACTGCTACAACCTACTACAGATGGATAGTGGTGGTGTGTCTTGGAGGGAACAGGAAAGGTGTGTAAACAATCTGTTATCACTTGGGTCTCAGAAGATTCATTTAAGCTTCACAAGACAAGAATTTGTATTTTATGTGCAAACTGGGCTTATCCTTGTCCTGTCTACCTTATTTAACACAGTGTTAATATATATTCTCAAGTCTGTGAACAAGAAAATTAAATATGACAGCTGACCAGATATGCACTGGATTTTTATTAATTTAATCTTAGTTTTCCAGGTTTATCAAAAAGATATATGTATTTCAAGGATTTGATATTTTAGAACTTTACATAATACTCACACTCTCACAAATCCCTCTTTTATGTACACATAACCAATGAAGAACTACAGCAGAGGAAATTAAAATAAGGTATTTGTGAGAGCTAATGCATAAAACTTCACCTGCACCTGAGAAACAAACTGAATTATTTTAAAAATAAAAGTAAAAAAATACTGTCCAAAACCTGTGCTGTTATTTGCTCCCAAATACAAACATCAAATGACAGAATATGCAGAGCTTGTTTGGTAACAGTATTTTGCCCATTAATAACTCCCAACTAAGGAGCAGTTCTGCAGCATGCACTCTACCAGTGTACAGTCAAGTACAATTTTAGACACAGTGTCTGTGTCTTGTTTATAGGACTTCAAGAATAGGGAGCAATGTGACAAACCTCTGGCATCTGAAGAACAACGCTGACTTTCCGCTGAGAGGATATTTCTCATAAAAGATGCCCCTGATCCTTGTTTTATAAAAAGGTTTATTTTTTAATAGAAAAGTATGTTTTAAAACACAATTATTTGCTAACAGCAATATAAAACTCTACAGTTTTAACTTCATAAAAGTTTAACAAAACATAAATATTATCTACCACTTACATTCCTATATACAGACCTTGCATTAGCTAGGTAAACAGCTGAGAGATAATAACTCAAAAATGAATGGCACACAACTACAAGATTCAAATTCCATGTCACACTGCACAATCACAGTAAAACAAGGAAGAGCTTAAAATCGTCAGTCACTGGATTCTGCCTTGTTCTCTTTATAGCTCTGTTCCTCTTCTCTCTGCAATAATGCACCAGTTTCCGTGGTCAAAGCAGGAAGAAAGTATCTGAAGCTCAGGCACATTCTCTTCAACCAGAGAACACAGCTCCCCTTCCCGAAAAACATGGTAATAACGCATGAAGGCCTTTGTATCCAACACAGCATCCGTTTGGTCCCCAACAGACACTGCTGAATCCAAAGCTGAGTCAGTGGAGTCAGTTGTTGAAGTTCTTTTGAAAAACTTGCTGACATCCGACTTACCAGCACCATCTTTATTACAACCACAGATGTGGTCCCTGTCTTCCACTGGGCCATTTATAAATGAAGCTTTGTCCCCCTTGCTCTGAGCTACACTTTGGTGTTCTCCATTTAAACTTAAATCCTTCAGTGCATCTGTGGCTGGTGACCACTGTGGTTTTTTGAGAGACAGGCTTTCCACAAACACATCATCATCATCATCTAAACTTTGTTCGTTTATCAGTGCCCCATGGTGACCTAAATCCAAACTGCAGTGTCGTGAATGTTGAATGGGTACGGTACTGTTTGCCCACACTCCTTCATGTTTCAGGTGCTTCATTTTGTCACTTCGCTTTCTCAGGGCTGATTCATCAAGAGATCTGGAGAAAAACCATGAGCGGAAAGATCTTCCTAAAGCACTGTAAAATCTGTTTTCTTCCTCAGAAATTTTCATGCAGCAGGCTCTGGGTAAGCAACGGTCCATATTGTGGGAATGTTTTGAATCAGTTTCTGGCTGCAGATTGTTTTGGTAGGTGCACTCAGAGATGACAAGCTGAGCAGGGTGTATGTCTTGGCCTTTTGCAGTATGGACAAACTCACCCTTATCTCCAGATTGATTTGATTCTGAAAAACGGCGTGAGCACAAGGCCTTGTTCCATGGAACAAATACATCTTGTTTCTCAAAGCGACGATTCTTTTGTTCCATAGCCCAAACATAAATCATTATTTGGCCTCCAGGTGTCAATATCCTTGCCATTTCCTTTATTGCTTTGATTCTTCTTTGTTTAGTTGAGAAATGATGTATCACTGTGAAAAAAAGAAAGGTGTTATGTATTGAATATTAGTAAGGACAAGACAAAGCATTTCCATCTCCAACCTGTTCTACATGTTCCATCATTTCAGCTGCCTCATTCCAAATTACCACTTGCTGCAAGTTAGCAACGGTGCTGAATTTACAGGTATGACAATGAGGTTTACCAGAGACTGCTCTCTTTTATGACTATGTTCAATGGATAAAAAACAGTAAAATCTGGAAGAAGGAAATTAATCTCACCCCAAAACAGGTATTCAAGAAAAGTCAGGCATATAAACTAGGGGTTTCTGTTTTTCTGCATAATCCATAACATATTATAACATGGCAAGCTTTCACTTATATGCCTGCCCTTTAGGTGAGCTAGGTAGATTAAAGCTGATTTTAGTTTTTGGCACAATTTTCAGACTTATCTTACTGAAAATAGAAAATCTTTTCACCATGTGACAAATACAGCAAAATGTAATATCAGTAAAAAGACTCTTTGAACTTTTATATCAGCACACTTGCAATATCACACATCAGCAATACTAGACAAATACTTGCCATTGTTTAAATTTTGTCAAATTAAATTTAATTTTTGTAAAAAAGAATGTCTATATTGCATGTCTGCTTTTTTTTTTTTTTTTTTTTTTTTTTACATTATGTTATGCTGGTAAAAAATAAAGTCAAATTTAAAATAAAACTTTTGATCAATATATTTGGATTTTCTTTCCAGGACAATTTCCACACTTTCAAATTTCATCTCAATGTGAAATGACACTACATTTCAAGATTTCTACATTATTTCTATCTTCCTATTCACCTGGAGTACGAATGAGCCAATTTTAACAGCCAGAGAATAGCTAAGAGAACTATTTTCTCTCTAAACTCTCAGAGGCTTTAACTTATACAGAGCTTGGACACATTGGTCTTGTTGTTCTGTATGTCATCAGTACTAGATTTGATTCAGCGATGTAAAGAGACTGACTCCATAATTTGTTTCAAGTGGACTTGGAGCCAGCCACTTCTACATGAAAAACATTCAATCTACCCACAAAACAGCAGACAACAGAATATGTTCTTAGCTGAAGACATTTCTCCATAAATTCAGAAAATTTTGATTATATATGCTGCTTGACAGTAGCCAATTCTAGTTGTAGAAACAGTGTTAGTTCAACACTGCAGTTATGAAAAGTACATCCAAATAGCCCTGTCTTTATTCAAAACAATGATTAAATTACCCAGGGGGAAAAAATGTAGCTTTATTATTACAAGCCAAGAAAAGCATTTGGCAGTTAATATTAACGAGGCTCTTACAAGCTGCTGAGAATACAAAATAGACAACTCTTCTCTGAGAAGAGTTTCCCATCTATGTAGTCAGTGTTTGTTTCCAGGTACTTCTGACTCCAAAGAAACTTTTCTCAGACTTTGAAAAAAAAAAAAAAAAAAAATCAGATTTTTTTTTTGCACAGGATAGGGAGAAGGGAACTGATATTTTCTTATACTGAAGTTAGGCCATAAATCACCACAGAACCTCCTGCAGAATTTTATCAAACCTGACTGAGACAGCATACACATACAAGCCTAGTTTACCAGAAAGAAATGGCAATCAACCAACAGAATCTGTACAAACTCTTTAATTGGTTAAATATTCCTTCTGTTTAGAATCACTCTGGTGGTTCTGCAGAAAAATCAATCCTATAAACATGATTATACCAGCAAATACAAGAAGAGTACTTGGCTAAGCACATAAATAATTGTTTTTCTCTGTAACAGGATGAAAACCACTTTATTTAGAATTAGATGGACACAGGCATACCATGTCTCTATTCAGGAGGGATTAGAATCCATTATTGTTAAATGTACTGAAATAACATGTGAACTTTTAAACTTGTCAGGCTGATAATTGATATAAACACTAGACAGGTATGCTATCCTTCAGAGTCAGCTGATCTGACAAGCACTGAAATTATGCTATGACACCTAAAATGTGGGTAGGGCTCACTGGTTAACTAGCCAACATGAAAGCAAACTAGTGTAATTACTGCTTGTGTATTAGTCACCCTTTCCTTCCACCTGTTTATGTGAAAGATACATTTTAAAATAAATTTTTATCGTATTTCAAGCAGTTTGTGGATTGCTACCAATAATAATTATCATGCTTTGTACTTTTGCTGATGCATTAAAAAACCCTGAAAGAAGCTCAGTCAAGACTAGAGCTAAAAATGCAGACTGTAACTGTGTACTCCAACTACTTTTTATGCATGATTTGCAAATTACACTTCTCAAATTATGAGTAGTATTTTCAAAAAGAGAGGTCAGAAGAGTTAAGATGCTGAGGTGCTCTGGTCATTTCAGACAACAAGTGCTTGTATGACTCTGAGTTCTTATGAGTAAGAAAAATCTGAATTTAAATAAATCTAACACATAAGTTAATGTGTGTTCCAAGTTCTGCTATAAAGTTTTCATTTCAATGCATTTGTTGATCAAAACAGACCCTATGGAGAAACCAAGAGTTTGTCTTGAGCATCTAATCTGCTTAAGCTGAGTGGCCATATTTACATTAGTTTTCACTTGTTTAAAATGCTTGCGGGAAGGAAATCTTTTCTTTACCACATACAAACAAACAAGTGATATGCATATTTCCTTGGTCAACAGTGCCTCTTGAGTAATGGAAGTTTTGTTTTTTCATGTTGACTACATTCATTTCAGTTTTATCTCCTGCGATTCCAAGGAACTGTTTCAAAACAATTAACTACAATGAAGCCACATGGAAAGAAAAGAACACTCAGAAATTCTCATTTGCTGGGGCCAGAACGCAGGTATGTTGTCTTACCTCCAATTGAAATGACTGCATTGAAGCACTGATCCCTAAAGGGAAGGTTAAGGTTGTCACACACCAGAACTTCATCACCTTTCTTCCTTGCAATTTCCACCAGTCCTTCACAGTAATCACAGCCCAGATTATACACTTGACTATTGACACTGAGATACTTTCCAGTTCCACAACCTAAAGAAAAGGATACTAGGTCAGAAGTCATATATTCCAAACATTTGCTCTCCCTCCCAAAGCAGTGAAAATAATATGAGGGCTTTCCTAATCCTAAATTTTTCTGGAAAACAAAATGAGGGTTTGTGCCAACTAGCCTAACTGCAGCAGGATTCATTTGGACTGTTGAAATTTTATGTTAACACTTTTAGGATTGTAGCAGTACCAGCATCACCTACAAAAATACTCATTATAAAGCCCTGTATAATAGCAGGTTATCTGTATTTCTGTAGGGAACAAGGATAAGAGGAGAAAAGGATGATCCTCTCTAGGCACTACCATAAATCTTTGAGCATAAAAACCCAATCATGGTGCTTCATACTGAGTCTTTATAAAGCCTGGTATCCCACTACCAATAATGAGCATAAATGGGTGCCCAGGAGAGGATAAGAAAAGGATAAGCATTAAGGATAAGCATTTCCCCTGTACCCTTCCAGATTCCATCTAATTTCTGTACAAGGGATTTCCTGAAGCCAGTGTGTTATGTCTTTTCAGTGATCTGCAACAGATCTCCTTCCTTAATCCCATACAGTATTTCTCCAGTGCATCCCATTTCTCTCCAACAAGTCCTAAACCATCAATGCCACTGACACAAGTCAGAGTGGAAATTTTTTACTTCAGATACAGACCCAAAAATAACCATAAATCACGAAAGTTCTTTCCCTATTGTAGGCACATCCTCTTTTTGTCTTTGTGCCAATGCATTATAATGCATGTAAATGTAATGAACTGTTCCAGAATGCCTTCCATCTAAAAGTCTGTATTCTCAAGGACTGTGCTGCCCTAAATTGAAAGCTTTCAGAGGATCCCTCAATGCCTTATGCATAACAAGCACTTTCCAAAATTATACTGGGAGCCATTCACTGCAGCTCTGGGTCACTAGTGAGGAATAATTTCTGAAAGTTGACAGCCAAGCAACGGGGTAGCAGCTCGGCAAAGAGAATCATCTCAGTATTGGTAATTCAATTTAAAGGCCTGGAGTTATCTTTAGAAACATCACTGCTTCTTGCAGTGCTGCTGCTCTCAGTGATCTTAATGTGCACCATTATCTAGAGAGACAGCACAGGAGCTACTGCAGAACAGAACAACACTTCAGTGGTGAAAAAGAGCATATTTCTCAGCTAAAAGCAAGTACTATTCTTTGAAGTAACACTTGAGAGAAATGGAAAATACTAATATTTCTAATGCAGTTCAAGGAATATATGCAATAATACATGAAGCTCTGCATGTCAGAAAACTACAAATTTGAAAAATTTTTATAAATTATTATTCATTATTGTGTTTACAGACGAACACATTTACTCAACTATCACTAATTCAGAAGATTCAGTTGTTTAATACATGGCTTTTGGTGAAGTGCTTTTTAATCACTGTGAGTATTTGGAAGTTTAGGGTCCTCTCTGGAATGAAGCTGAATAGCACCAATAATCCCAGTATTCTAAAAATCTACATTTGCCAGAGATTCACTTTCAAATGAGTCATCAGGAAGGTGAATTCCTTCATGAAGCTAACAATGGCCAAGCTATTTTCATGTGTTTTGATCAACAAAAATTAGTAAGGCAAAGAAAGAAAATGATATTATAATAAAAGGTAGTATTAAACTGAAAAGAAAATTAACAATTAAAGATCTCATTTTGAAAAGTTTAGTGCCACTAGGCACTAGTGCTGTTTTAGTGCAACTCTGCCTTAAATATGTGCCAAGAGTAAACACAGTAGTCAGATTGCTGTAGGTCTTATTAAACCTCATAAAAGAAGATACCTTGTGTGCCTTAATGGGCACTGGCAACTGTAAGGACTGATCTCTCTGGATGAGATTGCAACAGGGTGACCTTAAGCTTTCAGCAATCACTGCTGATAAAGCCTCAAAGAACTTCCACTAAGATACAAATGAATTCTATTGAGGTGGCAACAATTTCAGCGGAGAAGTATCAATCTAACTCTCAGTTGAGTGAGTGTAGGCCATAGGATATTCCTGAGATTATTAGTGACAATGGTGCAGACATATAAAAATAGCTACATGTTCAAAATAACAAATCAAGTATTTTTGGTGTAGTGCTCAACAGCAGCAGGAGAACTCCATATTACCTTCTGAATATGGCTGACAGCACATTCAAATGTTTTTCTCTTATATGATAAAGTAGATGCATAATTTATTGTGCACATTTGTTATACCTTGCTGTGTAAAAGTATTTTGTTGGTTTAAACAGTACAGAAAACACAATGTTGCAAATGAGCCTTTGTTTGCCAATGATGTGCTCTATAGGACTGATGTTACAATGCAAGCAAAGGAAATGTGCCAGCACCTGGAAACCACCAGAAATTCTGTAGGAGCAACAGAAAATCCAGGTATAAATCCTACACGTAGGGAAGACAATGCCATAGCAGGAAAACAAGGTTTTGGTGTCCATATTAAGGATCTTAGGAAAACCCTCAGATTATTTTTTTAAAATATTTTTAATAGCAATTACATCAGAAGATTTTTCTTAATAAAAAGCCTTGCTAGGAGGAGCTTTAGAACAAACGTAAAACCAATAAATTGCAGACTGTATTACATAAACCAAGTGATCTAAAGAAACGGAAATATTAAATAATTGAGCTATTAACTTTTTTTTTTTTTCCCAAAGTGCTCCAGGGGAATAACAGACCATTAAGCCAGTGGGGAAACAGATAGACTAAGACTTAGCTCAACAAAAATAAGGGAAAAAATTATTTACTGTCTATGTGATACACTGCCAAAGAATTAAAAGAAGTGGTATATGGCGTCTAGCATGGGGGCTTACAAATAATTTTAAAACAGATTCAAACAAGTGAAAGAACCAGTTGATCTGAAGGCTAAATATGATTACCAGGTAAACTTAAGAAGCTTATAAACAATCTTTTATGCCACCTCAAAGAATGGCTTACCTATATCAACCACGAGACTGCCAGGCTTTTGCTCCAGCAGAAAGTTCCGAACACGAGGCCATGCTTTGGTCTGCAGATCACTGAAGTAGGCAGCTGTATTTTCATACACACTGTGCACATGCTGCTTTTCTAGCTGGGTAGCCTCATGTTCCATCCTGAAAACATAATGAAGATTGTGTATAACAAAACACAAAACGTTGCAGCATGGACTTTACATTTTATAGCCATGCATAATTCAGGACCTTATACATTTATAGTCACAAAAATATTCCATCCATCTAGCAGCCGTATTTAGAAAAGTCTTTATTCAAAGGATCTGATTTTATTTACTGAAAGAAACAATGTGAATGTATCACCTACCCTGTGAAGCATTATGTAACTGCACATGCCTATGCAATAATAGGCACATTCCCGAGTTCACCACTATAGCAAAAGCTTATCCAGTGCAAAATAGAGTCTGTATTCAGTGAAAGTGCAGAATGATTATAGAATCATTGAATCATTTAGATTGGAAAGACCTTTACAATCATCAGTCCAACCAGTTGTGAACAGGATTTTAAGAATCAACTTTCCTGTTGTTGCTAATGTGAATCGGCAAACTACTATGTTACTTGAAATACACCCTGGTCCCTGAGATCTAAGCCTCTACATCATGCATAAGTGATTTGTGGTTTATCAGCCCTCTAGATGTGATTAGTTTGCTCAAGTTTTTCAGCAACAAAACCTCCATTTCCCTACTTCCACTACACTATCTTCATGTCTTAGCACAGTATTTTAGTTTAGTGATTTGAGAAGAGGTATGTTCTTAAACTTTAACTATTACCCCTAAGCTCATGTAGAACATCAGTGGATGCAGACACTGAATCCCTTCATACAGAATCTACATCTTCCTTAATGTATCCTCTCATCCAAGGACCAACCAGGTCAGGTTTGAGTATATGATAAAGGCTGATGAAATTACATTTCAAAATGTTAAGGTATTCTTCAAACTAATTTAAACTCCTTGTTTATTTGGGAAATATTTCTTGTCATTATTAAAACAAAATGTATTCAACTGTCCAACAACTCAACAGAGATTAAAGCCTGTTTCCAAAAATCCAACAGACTAAGCAATGTATTATCAAGATACAATTATAAAAGTGAGTCCTTCGACTGCATTTGAAAAGATGCGAAGAAAATACTTTAATTTATTTTCCTTGATTTTCAAATAATATACATTTAGGAACTATAATAAAAATTTCTTCTTCCTGTTACTTTTAGTATTGAAATACATTAGTATGAAAAAAAAGATGAGAATAAATGAGAAATTGTGGTATCTACGAGAAAAAACATTTTAATTATTTTTTAAAATGTTTGTGTAATAAATACTGTGAGCTGTCACCACAGCTGTTACACAATCTGTCCCACACCTGTCCTACAAATACAATATTTTTAATTTAAAAAATGGGAGTTAATCCCAGTGTCAAAAAAACCCAACATACTTCAAGTGTGTGTGAATGTTTACAGAATAGTGTGTAAAGCTCAATCCATTTCACTGGTACTATGTAAGAGGTGGGGACAAACTGTTAATAATTTTCACAGTCTATTCTGACTGTAGTATCTATGAATATCTTTCTTCAAAACATTTATGTTCAATATCTTCACAATCCTTACTTTACCATTTTTCTACCATCCACAATTTTCTTTTATCCTGCATTAGCTCACCTTTTACTAGGTGAATATACATATATACATAAAAATTAAATTCAGAAACAGTATAGTACATTGCTAATAGGCACATTTTCAGTTTCAATGAAGAGTGAAAAGCTGTAACAGACTGAACAAGAGAAGCAACATAGACTTGAAATTATATTAGGTGTGCCAGAAGCTATTCAATTAGAACTTTTCTCAGAATCCATTTCAAGTTATGTTGTCACATAGAATGGGTTAGTTGCAGTAGTTCCAGGTAAGTATTCCTTAGAGTCAAAAGCCCAAGCCTTTGTTTTTATTTGACCCTTAAATAAAATTAGGTGTTTCACATCTCCAGCTGTCTTTTTTCTCTGCTTCAAAATGTACTCTGTTTGGCTGTTCAGGTACCTAGGAGTCCTCTATTTATAAGCAGTAATTCCAAAGACTAACAATCATTCCTTTTTTTTTTTGTTGCCTGATAAGCTCCTAGCTCTAATTTATATTTCATGTTTAGTTACTATGTGGTTCAGTGTATCCAAGTGCTTTCTTTTATCTTTCCACTTGAAGGTCTTTGTTCAATCTTCGTAGTTCTAAAAAAAAACCTGAAAAGGCAGAATGTTTTCAACCATTCATTCTGAATTCCAAATGCTGTATTTTTTTTTCTCTATTTTCCTAAAATGTCGACATTGAATTCCAGCACAGACTGAGATCTGGCTTAGTTTCCTACTGAATCCAAGACCATTAAGTTCTTCCTTTAACTTCCTCATTCACTGGAACTGGTACTGAGTCTTCAGCTACATGGGACATGCTGGAGACTTCCATGTATTACAACACAGCACTAGAGGTTGTTACTTTTAGATATTCTTAATGAATACTGTCAAGAAAATAATTTGGTTATAATAGAATAATGGTAGTATACGAAAAGACAGATTATTTCATGCATAATTTTGTAACAATTTCCATTCCTACTGATTGTTTATATTTGACAAATAATTAAGGCACATGATGAAATCAAACTTGCCAATTTGACGTTCCAGTCAAGACCCATAATACTATCAGGTTTTACTTTGCAGCACAGCAGGAAATGTCCCAGCAATTAACCTCTTCATTTCAGTATTTACAAAACACAAGGAACCTGTGGAGTGTGCCCACACCTGCAGTTATGTCACTTTCACACAAGTATACTGTCACCAAGAAAACCCACTTTACAAGCCAAATTCAATGCCCCTATTTCTCTTTCCAAACAAAAACAACCATTACAACTTCTTTGCTTTGTAAGTAACAGTCAGTGCCTCTGTCAGACATGAATTGTAGAAAACATTCATTTCATCCAACTTCTGGATTTAACTTCCTGGATAATTGGAAAGTCTGTTTTGCAAAGTAGGTAATGAAAATCTGCCCAGAAATCCCACTGCTTCAGCATCTGCTCCAGTTCTCATTTAAGCTACCCAGAAGCTGACTGGTAAGACCAGCAAAGAGAAGAGAAGCAGAAGGTGTAATTATGGACATTTTTCCCATACTCAATTCTTCTCTTGCGCTTATGCTCCTGTTAAAGGGCTCATGCAGAGGCTTGGAGCAGAGATGGGAGTGTGCAGTAAATTGGCACTGAGCTGTTCAGTCACTCTGCAGCAAGTCTTGCCAAGTCCCAAAACATGAATGCAGCTCAGCATCCACCTCCTGCAAACAAGCAGCTTAGATAAAAACTGAAAAGCAGAATTCTTTTCCCTTTCAGTGCTTCCTGGGCATCCTCCTGATGATTAGTTCATGAGGCTACAACAGGCCTTTGTTGCATTTAATCTATTAAATGGAGAAACCGGATGAAAACCATATTTTCATTTCTGCTGAATTTGCAGGGAAATAGATGACCAGTCCATCACATATAACTGCCGTACATAAACAAATTGTTTCAAAGTAAATAGGTTGTAGTCCATTGACTTTTTCCTACATTGCTTTTTTCCCTCTTTGTTAAAAAACCCCGAAACCAACCAACTAAAAAGAAAACCCCTAAAATATTACAGCTTCTAAGAAGGTTAAAGGAATTGTACAAACATGATATATATTTTCATAGCTATATATCTCATGAAGAGTTCTCTGACTCTAAGGTAATCTAATTTCTTCCCTTTCCATTAACATTCTGCAACCTTTTAGATAATTAACTTTTCAAGGATACTGCTTTAATAAAAGTCATGTTGCTTGGATATCTTTAATCGCTGCTGAAGTAAGAAATACGTTTCAGCAAGTGACCTTGAAATGAAAACAACCAAAATGAATAAGCCCATTTCCAGCATTTTTTAAAAATCATGTTTAGGTTTTTTGTTGTTTTGTTGTTGTTTGGGGTTGTTTTTTTTTTTTTTGGGGGGGGGGGGGGGGGGGGGGGAGGAGGGAGGAAGAGCAAGTTTAAATTTCTGTTGTTGGTTTTGAAAGCATTTAATTTACAAGGTTGACTAATGGTATTAAATATCTCATCCTCAAGTGAATAACATACTTGCTGGCTCCCAGATGCCTGGGGTGTCCTGAAGCTGCAGCACAGGAAGAATTGCTCAGTCCAAAAACACACCCTCTACCACAGTCTACCAAAAGACTTCATGCTTACCTGCAGTTCTAAATCACTTTCAGGCCTCCTCACCTACCTCAGGTTATCTCCTCCCAGTCACCTGCAATTTTCATCTTCTATTTTCTTTTCATTTATTACAACTTCCTACATCTCTTTTAGCATGTGCTATGTCAGCATGACTGTTTACCTTGATATAATACTGTATAATACTGTGAAGTCTTGACCTGGCTCATGTTCAGCTCCTCCTTGCCTTTATACCCAGGCCAAACACAATACCTGGTATACGTCACAAAGCTTTTGTCAAGGGCCTCTCAGAACCACCCTGTAATTTTCCTGCATTGCTCCTATTTGTCTTGAAATCAACTGCTCTTGATTAATTTGCGCCTTCCTTGTCTTCTCTCTTGCAACTGCCTATTTTCTCTAGCCCTTTGATGAGCAGCATGGATTCACTCAATTCAGTGCAAGATTTCAGCCTATTAATGAGGGTTCCTCTTAGATACAATCCTTTTCACATGCTGATGGGAAGTCTCAGTATCATTTTGGGTAAGAAGAACTGCTTCAAAGATCTAGGAAACTCAGCACAGTTGTGTCTCTCTTCGTTGCCACAGCAACATAAATCTTGATTACACATGCAACTCCAGCTATGGATGCAATAACGTAATTAATCACTTAAATGGAACAGGATAAACCATAAAGGCTAAGCCTACATCCTCAATACCCTGCTCTCCAGCAGTAACACCTCCACTTGTAGCTGTTGCTAACACCTAAGTAAAGGGTGGGGCAGTCCAACTTGTATTTCTCCCTTCACCTCTAGAATAGGGAGAATCACCTATTCAGTGGGAAATGTTTCCAGTTTACTTCCAAAACTTACCAGTCTTTTCATTCAAATACAGGTAGCCATGGCAAACGAAGCCCTAGTGGACTATAAACCACAGTATTTTTCCCATGCAAAGACAAAGATCCAATTCACAGCAAAACATCATTGCAGCCCTTCTCAAAAAACACCCTAAGATTTCCTTATCAGAACTTTGCTCACCCTTGGATTGAATTTATAAATCATAGCAGCAACTTCCATTCTGATTTATGGTGATTTCTCATTTCAATAATCCAGACAAGAAACTGGTCTATGCCGACATACCAAATGACTTCCAGATATGAATCATTAAGCAAAGCAGCTGTATTAATAAACAAATGATAATGAAACAAAATAATAGAAATGCTGTCATGAACAGTTAAACTAACTGCAATGAAAGTTTAGCAAGAGGATAGGAGATGATTTGCTTACATAAGGATAACAGCTTCAACCACACATGAACCATTATAATCCCATGAAAATGCACAGCCTGAGATCAGAGCAAAGGGAGCTGCATACAGCATTATTAAAACCTTTTTGAGGTAAAATCCTGATTCAAAACCCTTCCTCCAGTAAAATTTGAGAAATTCTTAACTGAAAAATAAAGAGCTGGGACACATTTGACAAAAAACAGTGTTAGCTGAAACACTAACTGTGAAATGAGTTTTTAAAAGTAATTTCATTGATTGAAATGAAGTCACTATCATTGTATTTTTTCTTCCTAAAATACATAGAACTTTGTCCCAGCAAAATAATAAAAGGACTGAGACTGCTTTTACAAGACCTTGGACAAAATAAGCTTATAGTTCAAGCTCTAGTAACTCAAAATGACAGCCACTCACTGTCACATTCATTTTGTTAGCTTTATTTTCCAGTTCAGACAAAACCTAGCACTATTCATTGCACATTCTTGGATCAGTTAATCATTTAATATTCCCCTTGCTGTTTTGCATTTAGGGTCATAGTCTATGTACCTGAAACATTGCACTGTAAACAGATTCATTTTCACTAAGTACATAAACTCCATTCTGTAGATAGGTAACATTCTGCTAAATGAAAATGCACAAACATGAACCCTTGGCCATTAGAAAACCCTGAGAGGAGGAACATACTCATGCAGAAGCTTCACAGTCCCTTTACGTGTCTGTTCATCCTTACTATCACATCAAAACTCACAAATCACCTCCCAGCACAGAGTCCCTTCCTACTGAAGTCCCACACAGTCAAAACTCCATGATTCTGGATGTGCACTGATGTGGGTCTTCAGATCCTGCACAGAAACACTCTGTACAGACATCAGGGGAGAAGTGAGGGCTAGGAAAACTTTGGCCTACTAAACAGGAAGGAAAGTCTAATAGTAAGTAGTGCTGAGAAGAGCAAATAGGTTTTTCTTCTCCACTATTCATATTAATTGCCACAAGGTGTCAATATATCAGTGACAGAGGGATAAGAACTTAGGGAGAGAATAGGTTGGGGGTTTTAATTTCAGGGTTTTCTACAACTAGCCCAATAAACAGAACATAGGGAACTGATTGCACTGGTCTCAGATTAGACAGTCTCAGAGAACAAGAAATTAGTTTTGAGAAATTGTGGGCAACATGTACAATCCCTGGTCTCATCATATTCTAGTAAAAAATTAGGGACAGTTGTTTTAAGATTTTAGAAATTATAGTAGAATGGTAACACTGGTACCATTTTGAAGAGGATATTTGAAGCACAGTTATCAAAATTCACTGTCACACTGGAAGGATACCCAGAGCAAACCTGTCCAGAAATACTTTGGACACTCCTCAATAATTTCCTTGTATGATACTTGAAGACAGACCAAATCATCAGGGCTCAAATGAACTGGATAATGGTATCAGGAATCAAATGTTTAAACAGATCAAAAAAGACAAAAGCAAAGCATTACTTTTCGATAAGAATAACCAACTGCACAAAGACCAAAGGAGGCAGGATGGGATGACTGGCAGCAGCTCTGCAGAAGTGGATCTGGGCTGTATAACATTTCACAGATTTAACACCATACATGTTATGTTGTCATGGTGGTTTTAGCAGTATACTGTTGCCAAAAAAATAAGAAAAGAAAAAAAAAAAAAAAAAAAAAAAACAGGATCAGCACACAGAAATAGGGCAGGTTACATAAAATTTTCCTTCTCCTACATTGAGCACTGCTGGTATACCAGGTTGAGCATTATGTTCAACTCCAAGCAAGAAAAAAATAGGAGAGAACAATTATGAGATACTGTAAGATACTGTATATATCTAAGAGATCTGAAATCACATAAATCCTGAGGAAAGAAATTTGTTTCAAAGTGTTGATCCAGAATGAGAGAGGACCATCTCATAACAAGAAGGTATGTTGCAAAGTGGAAGGAAATACTCTACCAAAACTGAAGAGTAGACAAAAGACAGTAGCTTAAGCTACAACGAAGATACGGATAGGGCACTTAAAACAAAAGAAGATGAACAGAAAAGCACTGGAAATTACTGTGGACTGGGTAGGACACAGAGCCTCCACCAATGGGGTGTTAAAAACTGAGTCAGTTAAGCACCAGCCAGGAAATACTCTGTGCCCTGCATCAGTATCTCAAAGCCCCTGGCCATGCCAATCTACACATAAGCTTCCAATACAGCTACTTTTTCTCCTTGGTCACTGTATGTCTCAAACTTTTGTATACTATTATCATGTCTCCTCATTTTCCAGCAGTTAAGCAAGCATGAAATATTTAGTACTTTTCATCTTCCCTGATGATTCAGTCAAGGTGGTCTTTTACAAGTACTCTTGTCATTCTAGGTATCTTCTCCATGTCTTGATTCTTTAGGCCAAGAGATATTTGATTCCTGAATGTCATTCTACAGTTCTGGAATTACATTTTTTTTTTAATTTCTTTTGTTTCCTCACACTCTGGGTTTGCATTTAGAGTACTATTTTGAGTTGGATTAGTTTTAATTTACATAGTATAATTCTCCTTTTTCTCAGCCATAGAGCTCAACACTGTTGGTGCTTACATGGTACTTGGTGTAATATACAAAACGTCCCCATTTAAAATGATTTACAAAGTGACTTAAGACATTCAATTACTTGAAGACATATCTTCTACTGAAATCTCAGAGAGATAAGTAGCACATTACCAAGTAGGATCTCAAATGGAAGCTCCAAATGGTTACCTTTGATCACAGAATGAGATATAAGATGTAGAATCAATTACAGTAATTACAGAACTGCTAAATGGTTTATCTTCATACATTTTATAAACTACTCTTGATTATCATGTTTATTACAACTGAACATACAATTTCCTATCTTAAAATATCCATATACAAATGTATTCAGTGTTCAGCATACTCACCAAATACAGTTTTAAAATAACTGATCTTGTGGTAGACAGTACTAGGTACTAAGTTACCTCAGTAGATGACCACTTGAATGAAATCAAAGCCAGTATGACTTTTTTTTTACCCTACGAAACTAAAAAATCTGACTGATACACTTTTTATTTTTCTTTAGTTATAGGAAGTCATGTATTTCTATTTACTTTCTCAAAAAATAAAAGGTATCTCATATGTCTTTGACACTAGTGCTTAAAATTCTCTCTAATAGTAACTGGGTGCTTATGCAGCTGACAAAGGCTCCTGAAGATACATCAGTAATCCTATCAGGGTTCAGATTTAGACCTAGACACAGAAAAACTGCATTATGTTGTTACTAAAAGGTTGGGCCTAACCCTCTGTGAAGTGTCTGTCACCGACAGCTTCTTCAAGTGATAACTGTAGTAGACTAAGCAGTGTGAAGGCCTAGTGGTCCCGCAGTCAAAATCCCTAGAAAAGATCCTTTGTTTTCATAAATCACCTGACCTTCAGTCAAAGATTATTTCATTTTAAGTACATTATAGTATAAGCGATACTTCCTTATATAACTTGTTATTTCTAAGCCTTCCATTTTAAAGACGGGAAAGGCACAATTTTTCCTCATCAGGATGGAAAGTGAAAGGCTCCTTGGGGGAGCTGAAATTTCATATACATACTACTAAAGTTCTCTATTTGGAAAATATTTTAATCCCATGGCCTTTTTAGGTGTATTTTTTTCCTTAAAATCAGGAAATTATTGTATGACAGGTAAAAAAAGTTGATACCTACAAACATCAATACCTGGAGCATCAAAAGAAATATTAGCTTAGAAGAAATTTGGGCTGTAAGTAATTAAATTCTCTGAAATTATTATATGTTGACATGAATGCAAAGTTTTCTTCAAAATGGAATATTTTTCAACAGCAAAACACAAGCCAAATTATACAGTGTCTTTCCAACTGTGTTCTGCTTAAACTTTTCTGAGGAAAAAAAACCAGCCAGAATTCTGTGTCACATGAGTTTAAGTCAGTTACATAAAGCCTGGCTATGACATAAGCATTTATCTTATTTTTCAACACTTAGACTCTTTTTCTCCCAGTCATTCAGTTGGTATTTCTGTGTCCATTTATGAGAGTACATACATAGTTTTTGAAGTACCAGTGTCTTTGCTCTTCATTTTTCATTTTAAAATTATTTCATAAGCATATATAAGTCTGAAATAGTTTTTCAATCTCTTTAATCTTTAATCTTCATAAATTTAAGAGATATGTGGCCTTCAATCCATGGTTTTCTGTCACACAGGAGTATTTTGTCACCATTACTACCTATAAACCGGCCCACATAGATCCTGGTACTGCAAAGACATGGACATCTGCTTAACTTTATGCTGTAAATCATCTTACTGACCTCAGGTAGCCTATTAATAATAACTATAGGCAGGAATTTTCAAATAATATTTTTCAAGACTGAGCTTTACAATGTTCTTACTGTCTCATATTCTGATTCATCCATCCAGAATGGACAGCAGAACACCTGCAAATCTGAGAGTTTGCATGGGAAGCGTTTATCCCTTGATGTAGGGCTGATTTCAAACTCTGTTCAAAGACATGGTCTATAAATAGCATATATTACTGAAATAAATATATTTATGTACGAGACTGAAAACAAATTACTAAAACGAAGCCAACCCTCTGGGGTCCGTTAAGGGGTACAAAAAAGTCCTGAAAGGACCAGTTTTGTTGCTCATGGAGAGGCTGCTGAAGGTTTTTATCTCTTTCTCGAGTTTCATGCACAAAATCATGAACTCCAGCAGCATGCCTCACCTGAGCAACTATATCAGCAAGGAATGTCATCCTGTGCACTACATCAACACAGCGGGGCTGCTGAATTCTGCCAGAAATTCTTTACAAAAGAAAAGGCACGGGTGAGCTGACTCCCTGAGCTCTGGCTGCTCCCACTGATGCTCAGTGGGAATGAAAATCCCTTCACAAACATTCATTAAGCAGCGAACACTCTGCAATGCTGAGAGCTCTATGTGAAGGCAATACCTCAATATTCTCTAGGAAAAGAAAATAATTATGAACTACTATGGCTTAGGTTTGCTCCAGGTCATTGCTTAGGACTGTATGCCAACGCACAGCGCGTAATTAATTTCTAACTAATCAGGCGACTACGGAGAAACTTACTATTGCTGTGGTAAATTTCCCCCCACGTTTCATAAAAACTCCCCTCCCCAACTGCTACACCAAATTCAGCTCCAGCATCCACGCTAGTTCCCAGCTCTGCAACCCGCGGCTCCGTTCAATGAAAATGTGCCATGGGGGGAGCGGGGTTGGGGGGGACACTGCACGTGCGGAAAAAAATTTACTTAAATCTCCAGATCCTTCCCTCCCGGGCTGGGTCAGCGCCAGAGGGGCGGTGGGGCGACTCCTGGCTCTGCGGGCAGCGTTTTTAAAATGACCATCTCAATCTGCAAAAATGTACCGCGACGCTTTTTTTTTTTTTTTTTTTTTTTTTTTTTTTTTTTTTTTTTTTTTTTTTTCTGGTGTGAGGTTGGGGTGGGGTTTTTTGCGCTTTCCTCGCCGCTAGGTTTATTCTTGCCCCCGAGGCCAGCCCGGGGCGGAGCGGGCTGCCCTCCGCATCCCCCCGCGCCCACCTTCCCCGCTGTCCGCGCCGTGCTCACCTGCTCCCGCGGGGCGGCGGCGGCTCCATCCCCGCGGCGGGGGCGGCGCTCGGCAGCCGTGCCGGGCCGTGCCGTGCCGTGCCGGGCCGTGCCGTGTGGTGCCGTGCCAG
>VZUI01050946.1:0-34834 GCA_013401135.1 Cettia cetti | reverse complement strand
GTTTTTTTTTTTTTTTTTTTTTTTTTTTTTTTTTTTTTTTCACAGTATCAATGTAAACATGTTTGTTTACAAGCCTGCTGCTCAGCAGGTCTGACGTGGCAAAGCATCAGCAGAGGGTGGCAAAGTGGAGCCATTTTCTGGTGACTCCAACCTCTGACAAATCATTCCTGCTCTGATAGAGAAGGACAGATTCAGAACCTGCCCCCTTTTTGCTAGTTTAAATAATCTGTTAATTACTCTTCCTATTTATTACCTCACAGAGTCCAAGCTCAAGAAATTTGATTGCCTGGAGAAACTACCCATTGACCTCAAAGCGTTTGTAGGACAAGCTCCTGCACAGATCCAAAAGTCATTAACCCATATGTATTGAATTTCTTACTTTGCTTTAATGAACAAAGCATGGCAAGGTATTTGTAATGTGTAATTAGTAAAGACAAGCTGGCTTCTCCAGATTAAATAATAACTGAAGGCCAGATTGTAAACAGAACTCATTAAAGCTATTTGGATTTGCATTACCTCAGAAGCTAGCTCTGGTATAAATTTTGTCTTCAGATTCAAATCAGGCTGACACAGCTTATGGGAAATTGGCATTTGTTTTGTTATTTCCCTGTTCACCTTTTTACATTATGGAGAGAACAGGAGGGGAAAATCTGGAGTTGATTTTTTTCTGGCCCGACCAAAAGGCTAGAGCAGGGAAGCTTTGCCTCCCATGCAATTCACTGTCCATTTTCCAATAGACAGGCATGAATTCAATGAATTTTTCAGTTATACAGGACTAGTCAGAAACTGCCAGCTATTTGCTGAAGAGAATCAAGATTATCTTTAAAACTTGAATGATAAAAACAAAATAAATTAAAAAATAAACTCCAGAAATGTGCATTTTTGTACATGTGTTTGTTAGTGTACGTGTGTGCTCTCATGCATGCGTTTGAAATTTTCCTTCAGAAAGCAATGTATATTTTAACATATCAAATACTTCAGAATTCTACACATCTGAAGACACAGGGAAATATTAGCTTTGATCTTCGGATCTCCTCATAGGAACCACAGGGAAATCTGCACTTGCTTCATCCATCTCTTACCCATGACTACTGGAAGCAAAGAAACCCAGTTCATATGAAACTTATGTAAATGAGCACTGTGACACATTTTCCATCAAAGTTGAGAAAATGTTGGACTTTAAAGTAAGAGGCTCTCATGCAACTGGTGCACTATGAAAAGTATTCATTTCATGGACAGGAATCACAACATTGTGTATCACAAAGACAGCGAATATCAACAACACAGGTTCGTCAAGCACACAGACACTTGTATGAAAATTCAAGGAGTCCTGCTGCAGTGGTGCTTCCATTCCACGTGAGGGTTGCCCAAAGGCCCATTGGAATTCTGGGATGCTCCATTTGGGTCATTTCTGGCAGGGTGGAAGGATGTCAGGAGGGCTGAAGGCAGCAGCCTGCCCTTTATTTGTGTTTAAGCTTATTTAGAGTTTCTCTCAGCTCAGTTTCTGAGCAGCCATCAGTTTTTCAGGCATTAGGATGATTGTATGTTTAATTCATTCAATTGTCACAGGAACCATGTGCCCATGCACAGAGTGCCTACAGAAATCAAGAGAAGAGAAGAAAGAATTCAAGGTTGAAAAATTAAATTAACACTCATTTAACAGAAAGTTTTTAGGGATGTGTTTCACAAAATAGACCATATGTGATGATTACTGCCTATGACAAAAGAAAACCCCAAAGCAAACAAAATGCCTAATAAAACAAACAAACAAACAACCAAACCCTGCAATTTTTTCCAAGAGGCAGATGAATCTGTGCAAGGTTCCAGAGGAGCCATTATTTAATTTCATTGCCCACCAGTGGGTCTGAGGAGACTAGTTCAGATGGAGATAGCTGTACTGTGACCACACACACAATTAACTGAGATAGTTTATCCAAAGCTTATTCCCAAATTATGCATTTTTTATGAACAGGTCCTGGGGTCATATCTTGGACTTTTGATTTTTAGATTTTTCAACCACTTGAACTTGAAAAGCAAGCTATAAATCAAACCACAAAACCAGCTGTGGATGATTCAGGAATGTGGTGCTTTGACTTATTCCTCTGGTACAGTCACAGAAAATGAGCCAAGAGAAACTTCTGTGCTTTTTTATGCTGTGGCCCTCCAGCAGTTGTGTGCTAATGTGGAAATCAACAGTTATGGATTTTATTTTTTAGAGCTTTCCCTCTCATAATCCATTAATTTTGGTCATATTTCTGACACACAATCATGTGTCATTTGTATCATTCCCAGACCACACACACACAAAAAAACTTTTCCACAAAGGAAGGAAATTTAAATTCTAGTCTATTTAGAATTAAACTGAGTGTGGCGTCAAGTTCTATAAATCAGAACTGTGGCAGCTTGCAACTATTGTCACATTTAATGAGTTAATGTCTGTACAGAGTTTTGAGCATCTCAGATATTGTATAAATTGTGTGTATTATAATGAATTCATTTGATTTCATGAAAAGCTGTACATTTCACAGTAACTAGTTTTGATGTATCTCTGAGGATTTATCTGATTTTAAGTTTTCCAAAGAAAATGATCCTAACAAACTCTCTTAGCATGGATGACATTTCTCCTAGAAAAGAAAACAAGAAGAAAAAGCTAACAAAAGTCAGCAGTTCTGTTTCTTTACAGAAACAGGTCACAATACTTCTCTGAGCTGTACTAATAAAAAGATTTTCTTGCCATTGTTTGTGTAATATTTATGCAATTTTCTTGCATATATAATTGCAAGAAATTTATTATAATTACCAGTGTGCACTTAGCCAATTATTTCAAACATATTCATTTCTGGTATGTAAGGGAGTGCCGCAAACAAACTTCCAAAACCTGCAGCAAGCCAGGAGTTGTAACATCAGGTTATAGGGTGATGGCTGGACTGATCAGTTCTCTCTTGTACATAAGGAAAAAATGTTTTGATAAAGAGAGATAAAACCTTTTTGTTGGACATTTTCCATGCCTTGGGATTCCTGCATTAGCATTTTCATAATGGGGTACTCAAACTTTAAATACCAACCAAAAAAGTATACTCCAACTACTTTTACAGCCATTTTTAAGCAACCTTTCATTTTCTCCTAATCTCTGTAAGTAAGTAAATAAATAAATAAATAGCTAATGGTCCTTGCTAATCTGATAGTATATTCCAGCCTTTGATCTCCATGAAGCAAGGATGATCAGAAAAGCATATAATGTATGTCAAAGTCTGACACTGATCGTGTTTGCATTGGTTCCTTCATTTACAAGATTATATTCATGTGGAAACCTTGATGGAACAGCATTAAATAAGATAAGCTACTGGAGTAGCTTAGAATGACATGACAGTATTTCTTTTTTTGTGAAGATGTGACTCAGAATATAAAAAAAGCAAAAAAAACACATTGAAACCCCTTCTAAAAATATGGTCTGGGGTTATTTATTTCCAAGTAAAGGCTAAGGATGGAGGAAAAGATACGGAAAGATCTTTTTAATTTTCCACTGTTGGAATGTAGTTTGTTAAATATTCTTCAGGGACTGTGCATTCACTTTGCATCTCCTCAGTGAGCTATGGGAATCTATTTCTAAAGAACAACTCAAGCATGTTCTTAGCTAGGGCTCTCTTTGCTGTTGGGGAGACAAAACAGCCTCATGCTTCAAGAACACCATCTCAGTCCACTCTGTCCCAAGAGCAGGGCAGCACAAGCAAGGAATAAATATCCCAGGCTTTCTTTTCCATTCTTTCTTAACCCATTGAAGAAATAAAGTTGAACAGACAGGCCAGGACCTCCACTGACTCCAAGAGCTCTACAACTTTAACATCTAGAAACAGAACAAGATGCATTTTCTCAAAGGTGAAATGAGGCTGTGCCTCTATTTTAGCAGAAAAAAAGATGCCACAGAACCTTCTATCTCATCCATATCCCTGTCTACCTCTGACAGGACCTACAGCTCCAGTCTTCTCCAGCCCAGAGAGGACAAATATTCCCTCCTTCTCCTCCTTTCCCACAGCAAGATCAATGGAATACACCTGTGTCATTAAGACCTTCTGTTTCCAGAGAATAAATCTGCAAAGGCAAATATTTTTATTTACTGAGGTGTTGCTGCTATGTCCTAGTTTATTCTGTGTTGCTCTGAGTTTAACTCATACTAGGAACACAGTAACTAGAACTCCAAATAAATCTCTTTCCTACTTGGTTTTCTCTCAGCATCTAGAAAATCATGTGGCTATTCCTGTATTTTGACCCTTTGAAGTCACAATTCAGTCCATTTCTTTAACTCCAGGAGAGAGACACAGCAAACAACTGTCTCACATTCGCAGTCACAGTAACATTTCTCTACTGCAATGATTCTTTTAAAAGTGCAAAGGTTGTTGCACAGAACTTATTCATTTTAGGTCCTCCACCAACGCTGTATTAATGAACCGAGGAATGCTGGAAAAAATCCCATCTTCTCCAGTTTCACAATCTCTGTCTCACATTATCATTCTCTAACACAAAGTAAGAGTCACATGGATATTTTTCACTTAAAAAAGAAGTTTCCTTTTCCTTCAAATCACTATCAAAATAAGACAATAATGTGTAAGCCAAGTAGGAGGCTGAAAAAACAACACAGAAGCAATGAGTGGCACTGTTCACTGGGATACTGGTAGATACACAGCTATTACTGCAAAAAGCATAATGCAAAGCCCTAATCAAAGCAGAATTGCAGCTATTGCTGGGGTGGAACTGAGCAGCAAAGTACATGTAAAGAGCAGCAGGAATGAAGACATATCACTGAAACTCAAAGTGAAAGACAAATTAGGTTCTGCCATTACCCCAAATGGCAAAGTCTAGCTTGGGAAGGAGACAGTGGAGGGACATTATCATAGTTGGAGGTAGGCAGGGGTGCAGTAACATCCTTCTGTCACATAAACACCACACCTGCAGAGGCCTCCTGCTCTGCAGGTTAATATCTTAGTTCAGCAATCAGCTTATGAGACGAGAAATGACCTCTGAATCACTGGATTTTGCCTTCAGTTCCTCCATTACAAGGAACAGACCCCTTGTGACTCAAACATGTGAGAAGGGGTGAGAATACAGCTCGAGCAGTTAGAGCTACTGAACCTAAACTTTCATGGCCTGCATCTTTGCTGTAGCAAAGAAAAGATTCAAGGCACTGAGGGTAACTTTGCCTTTTTCTTGAGGAAGAAAGCAATTTTTGTGCTTGACATAATTCTTCCCACAAGGCCAATCTAAATATATAGTTTGTTACCAAACCACTTATGGGTCTGAAGGGAACAGGAAGCTTAGCTATCTGGACATGATCAGTATCTCCCAGTTACAAGAAACAACATAAAAAACCAACAAAACAAGGAACTCTGAGAAGAATCTCATGCATTTTCCACCAGGTGCTGTATTTATTTACCCCTCACTATCCTCTCTACAGGCACAGGCCCCTAATGCAGGCACAGGAGACACAAACTGGAGATTGCTCTTTAGCCTCTGTAAACATCAACTGATAGAATCCAGTGATCTGAAAATTAAGTTTCTGTGCATGTGAATGAGAGTGGAAATTCCAGGTCTATTGACAAGGCCATAATCCCCTCTCACAACTGTATCACTTCAGCTGAAACAATATTAATATTGACAATTGACTGTGGATGCAACACTGGGAGGGGGAGTGGGACACAAGTTAAACTGAAGGAAATCTAATATTGAAATCACTAATCCAGTAGCACTAGGATTCTTCCTGTTGTAAGGTCTGTACATTCTGCTTTGTTTTTCATGCTATTGAAAAATTTTAGTGTTTTTCTTGCAACAGTGATGTGTAAAGGAATTTTAAATACCATTAAAGGGTACCAACTTAATCAAATAAAGCCTATGCTGTAAATCCACCCAATCATTCTCTTTGGATAACATTAAGCAACATTCATAGATTATTTGTTCATGACTTGCTGGATCCAGTTCCTGAAGCAATATTCTTTCTTCCAAAGAGCTTCTTTCACATGGAAAGAACATCCTGTAGCATCAACCAGGGTGGGTTCACCTAAGGACAGACTTCACTGGAGTGTGGCCTATGGCTCTCACTGGTCTATATGGGAGTCTCAACTTCACTGGAGTGTGGAGACAACAAAAGTTTCTTGGTTGTTCTATAGGGATCATTTCTAAAGCTCAGAAACAAAGAAAAAAGAAAAATAGCTGAAATAACCAATCTTGGTAGTGGAGCCATATGATGTTAAGAAAATGCAAAGTATCTTCTGCTGTTTCTAAATTCATTATCACAATCACAGAGAAAGCTCAGAGGGAAGAGATTCACAGGGTGGGCTGAAAGATTCAAGCAAGGGATAGTGTTTGCATCAATCTTCATCTTTCTCTGACTGTTACTGACACCTCTGACAAGATCTGAGTTGATCTTTTCACTTCTCCCTCATCAGATACAACTTAGTGGCACCTGGGTGGGAGCAAACCCTAGGTCAGGGTCAGAAGCTCATGTAAGCTGGCCTGCATATCCGGGGCTGGAGTCAGGGAGTAAGGACCTTGGCATGATGAGGATAACGCACCTGCAACTTCCTTCACTTAGATTAAGCCCTGTGCAAAGGGTCTGGGAACAAGAAAGGTGAAATGATATGATGACCAAGCAGATTCGGCCTACTCATTAGGTAATGCTCCAGAGACCTTTTTTTTTTTTTTTTTTTTTAATAAAGCCCCCCTCTTAATTTTCCACATTAAAATAGAATTAACACATCACATAAGCACATTCTCTAAAGCTCTGATATTAATATGCATTTTAATAGCTAATTAAACAACTTTCACCTCTTAATTGCCAATAAGTTCCATACAGGACTATCTTCTTGAGTTCCAAGGCAAAAGGGAAGAGAAAAGAAGGAAATGAAAATATGCATCTATTGCAACTCTAGACAAGAGGCAGAAGCACAGATTTTCATGTTGCCTTTTAGTGAGGACCCATATGGTGGGAATCTGACATTAATTTCAGACTAGCAGTCTTTCTGTTTTGGATTTATGGATGTCATGCTCATTCTGACTAACTTTTTTATTTGATGATTTTCAGAAGTGTAAAGACCAAAATTTAGATTTGCTCATCTTTCACAACTCCCATTGTATTTAACTGCACTGCAACCAGACAGGGGATTCAGAATAAGATTAGGGAGAAAAAAAAAATTAAAAGAGCTATTTCTGCTTTCTCTCACAGCATTCTGACAGGCTTTATGATGTCACTGTGTGATGGTGACACATCCAAGAAGACCTGAATGCCTATACAGGTGTCAATCTGCATCAACTTTCTGAAATTTCCTCTGGAAACTCTGTATGTACACATTTCAAGTGCCAAGAGAGAGGAGTAAAAATTATGATGTTTGCAGAGTTTACAATGACAGTTTATTTGGACTTTTATCATTAAGGCTCTGTAGTTATGTAAAGCCTATTTTCCTCATGTAAAGGAGCAGAGAGCAAATATAATGTGAAAGGTTTTACAGATGAGTTCCTATGATTTGATTGAACTGTTGCAGATGGATTGTCTGTGTACTCACATCTTGAGAGAAATTTTCTATATTCTTTGTGGCTGCTTGTACTATTTAACAGGTAAAAAATTCAATGTATTTAACATATTTTCATATTCTGTCATCATCTGATCAAAACTGGTCCAAGCAGGAAGGTAAGCAGGGGCACGAACCTGCTGTGCTAACAAGTCTATTTTCTTTAGCTGTGATGGAGATGATCATCTACCAAAGGCTGTAAAAAAGGTACTGAAATGCTCTGAAGTTCTCACATGTGAACCTTGGCCCTGTATACATCAGGCTTGGAACTGATGCACTGAACTGGGGTTTTTTTGTTTGGTTGATTGGTTTTGTTTTGTTTTTTTTCAAGCCAATGGATTCAACAACTAAAACAAAGGCAGATTTCATAAAAATCAGAGTTCTACACACTCATGCAGAAAGGGCATAGGAAAAATTGATAGTGAAGAAAAAAAACCACACATAGAACACTGGTTTATAGCTGGAAAAAAAGCATCATTAAGTTGACAACTTGTGGGTTTATATCAGGCTCAGACCCCACCTTTCAGGTGGGAAAGTGAAGGCTTCCCTGCCTCTCCCTTAGATTCAGATAAATATTCCTTTCAAGACTGATTAAACAGAAAAAAAAGACAGTGTTAGAATCTGCTCATGCTTACACTGCAGAGAAAATTCAGCAGGAAAGGATAATACTGAGGGAGAAAAAGAGGAAGAACTTATGATATTTTGGGCAAGAGTTTGGAGAAAGATCCTAAAGTCCTGTTTTGGATGTTTTATTACTCTATGGAGTCAGTGCTGAGCTTTCTGCAGCTCCTTCTGATTCCAAACAGGTTAAAAGATCAAAGAAGGCATCAAACCCTCCATGAATTGCAGAACTCTGTTCTTTGTGTCCTACTTCCAAACCAGCAAGATTAAAGTTACCATTCTGAGGAAGGTGCAGTGATGGGAAATGCTGGAAATTATGTCTGTATTGTAGAATGCAGAACCATGTGCCTTGTCATGCTGCCCTTGGGGCTTCATTGTCAAAAAAAAGTCATTTGTGAGAGAGAGAGAGCAGAATCCAAATTCTTTTCACGACACATTTCTGCAAGGGTGTTTTTATGATGCTTCTAAAAAATTCAACAATGCTTCAGCATTGCACAATTCCTGGGGGACTGTTCTCTCCCTAGGGAGAAAGGCCTTTTCCATTTCACAAAGGTCGTGAAGGAATTAATACAGTTAAACACAAACACTTAAACAAAAAAAAAAAGCAGTTCCCTCTGCTGGTATCTGCTGCATCTCCACGAGGGGTCTCTGCAGACGCAGCTACGGCAGCAGGTGCTGCACCGTGGACAGGCAGGGGGAGAGGGATGGGCGATGCTGTCGGGGGGTGATGGGAGTGACAGGATGGAGGTGATGGGGTGGGGGTGATGGGATGGAGGTGATGGGATGGGGGTGATGGGATGGGAGTGATGGGATGGGGATGATGGGATGGGAGTGATGGGATGGGGATGATGGGATGGGGTGCTTCACAGCTACACTAGATTTGATGGAGAAAAGCTAAGAGGCCAGGAGCAAACAGATGTGCTGTGTCTTCTGATGCACCACCCCAGCCCCAGAGGCCAGCAAAAATTGCATCTCTGGGCATTCACATGAGAAGAATCATGTGCAGATGTGACAGATAAAGTTTTTTCTGACCTTTCCTTCATATTCCATTATTCTTCAATATAGACAGGGTGAAAATAGGAGTGTCCAAGGCTTTTTAGTGCCTTTGAATAGCCCCAGGGTTCTGATCCTTTATTAGTACTTTCTCCCATCAATAGTTTGTCAGTGCAGGACACTAAGCTGCTTTTTTGGATAAGACAGGCTAACTTGATCATTATCTTGAAGGATGCTTTACTTTTTCTTCCATTCTAAACTTCTGAAAATTAGCACTGCAGGCATTGTGCTCAGACTCTTCATGTCTGTTTGCCTGTGAATGTGGACTCTCTTTTAGTTGTCAGAAAATTAGTCACTTTCTGTATCCTAAATTTGAAAAATACAGAAAATAGAGTCAAAAGAGATATCAGGATTATTACCTCACCCAGCCAGCTTCAGGAAGAAGAATCAACTCTATGTAATGTGGTTTTTATAATTGTCATCACAAGGAGTTTAATATTTGTAATGATGGTGATTTCCATCCTCCCAGGGAACTGATTTCCACATTTTCCTATGAAAGAAGGTCTCCTGGTTTCTCACCTGTGACTATTCTAATACCTTTTAAACCCATGTGCCCTTGCATATTTGACCATTTACACAGAAAAAAATCTCAATCCCTTCTTTCTTCCCCACTTGGCTAAGGACGTGCTTTGCTCCATCCTGGCAAGCACTGAACTGCTGCTACACCAAAAGGACTCCAGCTGAATTAAAGCCCAGGCTACCCCATGCCTGTGGTCCTCTGGGATGGACAGCTTCTCAATTTAAAATGTGAGATATTTTATCTATATGTGTAGTATGGATACTTTGAATTTATTCACTTTTATTAAAGATTTGAGGATTCAGTATGAAACTCGCATATATATAAGCAGTATAAGCACTTTATCCTTGCCTGACTAAATTTTCCAATTATTTTCAGTTTATTACATGCCTTGAAAAACTACACTGAAACATGTAAAACAGAGAAGCTTTCTCTACTACTTTTCTTTAAACACTACTGTGTTTAAAGAAAAACTGGAGCCTTTCTCGTCAGCTGAATCAGAAAATCAGATCTCTATACACTGAGAGCAGCAAAAAATATCTGTCCTGGATTCAAATATTCCCAAATGATGTTTAATCCCAAGCCTCAAACACAGCTGCTTTCTGTGATACAGAATGTTCTTTAGTGTATATAAGCTTTCCTGAGCATGGAAGGAAAGGCTCAGAGCTTAATGCTCTTATTTTCATGTTCATATTTTGAAACAGAAAGCTGATCTGATAGAGGTGAAAGGTTATTTGATGCTTTCTTAACTTGATCAATATTACAGGGCTTCTTATCTCTTTAAGTAGAGTCACTGGTGTGGAAAAAGATCTTTAGGTGCTAGATTCATCCTACCTGCTCAACTAAAATAAAAGGCACTGAATGTAAATGTTTAAGGTCTGAAACAGGTTCTGGTTCAGCACACTCCAGTTTCCTTAGTCCCCAGCAAGAGTGGGCATCCAGAGCCTCACAGGCAGAGAGAAAGAGGCAAAATAAAAGCGGAAAAGAATCCCAAACAAAAAACCTACAAAAAAGTAATTGAACAAGCACTTTCCCGCTTCACTGAATTTCTATCCCATGAAGCATTAACCATTTATAATGTATACAGCCATCTCCCTGAGGGCTACTGGAGCCTTTTGCAAGCATTTTATGCAAGACTTGGATGTAACAGTGCAGAATTCCATGTTTACAAAGCTTGACAACAATTTACTGCAGATTTTACAATAAACTGTGTGTGCATGAGTGTGAGGAGTTTGAGGAACATATTTTCCCATTCTGCCTTTAATGTTTTTTTTCTTACAGAGCAGGTGATGCACTGTATTCATATATATTTTGAAAAGATCTCTCAAAAACTGGACTTTCACACCAGGCAAGGCATTGATGTCTAGGTGCTTTATTTGAATACGACATTCTAGGTATTATCTCCTGGCTTTTGTAAGCAAAAAAAAAAAAGACAAAAAACAACTGGTGGAGCCAGGACTTTGAGCTGTAAAAATATCTCAGAGAAGAAATCAGAACAGACATGCAGATATATCCCTATTATCCTTTTTCCTCAAATTTTGTGTGTTTCTTATGCACAGCACAACAGTGTGCATTCTGCTTTGGATTTGACTGATGTGGTTCATACCAACACTGCTCCAGCAAAATTTGTGAGTGAGTAGGGGCCACTCTTCTCAGGAGACTTCAGGTGTCTGCACAGATGCATTAAACTGCAATTCCCTCAAGCAAGGAGTGGGAAATCTGGCATGTGATGGGTATCTCACAGCCCCTCTGAAGATCTGGAGTGAAGAATGGTCAAACTGACCTAGAGCAGCAGACAACTACCCGAGGTAACTTGTATTATTCATATTTTTTACTTCCAGAGATAACAGCATGTTTAACAATTCAATTTAAAAGCACATTTTCGGAAACTTACAGCCACTTCTGAGTAATGGATCTATATTAGAGCCCTTTAGGGCCTTATGGGAAGAGCTGTTTTCTGGGTAATTTCCATCCTTTAAAGAAGGTCAAAGGAAGATTTGCAGAAAATAACATCAGAAAGAAAGTACATGAACCTCTTCAGAACACATAGATCCATAGATTCAGTGAGACAGGTGTTGAAACATTTTCCTGGTCCCAAGTATGCATCACTGGACAATGTGGAACTCGTTCTTTTCCAGTTTGCAGGTGAGCAAATGCCTCTGAACTAGGCCACAGTTATTTTAGTTCTATCTATAATCCAAAGGGATGAGAATTAGTACCAACAGGGGCTAATTATGGTACTTGAACACAAGAATCTTAATTGAAATAAATCAATGTCAGCAATGATGGTAGGAAGAAAGAACTGATTGAAGAGATTTAAAATGGAAAAGAGGAGAATGAATTACCCTTATATAGTTTCCAGAGAGTCTGTGACTGGTTCAGAGCAGAATGTTTTTTCACAGGGAAAAAAGACCAAAACAAAGCAAAACAAAACTCCCCCCAAAGCTGCCACCACCACATGCAACTGCTCTGCTTTATGTCACTCAGAATTATTGCCACCAGCATTTTGCAGATTTGAAACTGGGATGGGCTGCAGTTTTTATGACTACTTGGCTCAAAAATTCAAGATCTCTAAAATCCAAGAGAACTGGAATACAGAAGACAAAGACTAATTAAAGAATTGGGCTGTGTGGCAGCTCTGTTCTCCCTAAACCATGTGATCTCTGGACAGATGGCCATTCGATGTTTCCCGGGTCTCTAATGTTCCAGGAATTAGAAATATCTCAGAACAAACTCTCTTCAGTGGTTTGCTTTTTGTTTTTTATTATCTGTAATGAACCTAGTAGAACTCATAAAAATATCTTTTACTCAGCTATCACTCAGCAAAAATGAAAAGTAGTCGTAAGAATTGCATAATCTTAATTTCTCCCCAACCTCCAAAAATTTTTAGTGAATAAATTCTGGCACAGATTACAGGATGATAGAATATTTTCTCAAGTTTCTCAGGTTTTTCTCAAGTTTGTTTCTGCTGCAACAAATGCAGTACAGTCTAATTTCCAGTTCTTTTGTTTACCAGCTTTGTCCCTCACTGCATGGGTAAAGTATCTTGGATGTGTAAATCTATAGGGATTTTTTTAAAAAAAGGCTTCATGTGGATGGCAGTGGCACAAATTAAATACTCACCATCATCTGTTGTTTCCATGGAAGGGTCAGAGCTGGAGACCAGAGTGACTCAGGTACCAGAAGCCAATCAGCAGCTATTGGTCCTCTCACCCAGGTAATTCATTTACCCTTCAGAATTGGAAATGGCCAAATCAAATTAGGAAAGATCAGCTGCAACTCAGAATCTGTCTTTCCTTCTTAGACTTCACTTAATCCCAGTCCATGGTTTGCCTTGTTTTATTTCTTGTTCTACTCATTTTCCCTCCCTTCTTGTCTGTTTCCCTCTGAAGCAACACTGCATATTACTGACTCTGACAGATGTTTTTATTGTCATGTATTCTCCTTGTTTACTGACACGTGGCTAGACAGCTATTAGAAATTAATTAGAGGATTAATTACACCGAAGTCTGCTCCTGCACACAGCATTAAAGGCTATTGCCAGAGCTGGGTTTCAGGTTTCTTCATATTTCTTGGATTAGCCATGAGAAGCACAACATTCCTCTGTTTAGTAGGGATGGCAGGGAGGGCTGGTCTCTGCTGAGGGTCAGACTTGAAGGCTGCCCCCAGGGCAGGCACGGATGAACTTCACCAGCAGGCTCCTCAGGCTGGGTTTCCCCTCCAATTATCGTTAATGGGGCTGATGTGCAGGCTGGCACCGGGTCAGCTGCACAGGGAGGACACAGACCTCTCCCAGCCTTGCCTCCGTGCTCCTTTTGAGTTTGCATTTTGCATTATTTTTTACCTTATAAATTGTTCAAACCCTAAAGTAAGAGCTAGAATCACCTAGCTCAGGAGGAGATTGAGGACATTCAGGAGGTCCATTTAGGAAGCAAATCCAGAACTGGTTTAGAAAGTTAAAAAACCCGCTCTGGGAAACAACAAAACTGAACTTTATTCCACTTTTTCTCATCTTTCTCTACAACGTTGAATGCTCTTTTAGTGCAGGAAAAATGTTTATCCCTAAATTCTCATCAGCTAGCATAGATTTTTTTAGAAAAAAATGAGTTATCAATATGCTAGCAGCTAGATTAAGGTTTTATTTTGCATGACCCAAATTTGGCCCTGAATGCTTTTCCCATATATATCTGCATAATATTTCTGCACAAAAATATCTCAGTTATCTTTCAGTTTTAATACCACTTCTTGGAAATACAGAGGTCAACAATTAATAAGCTCATTAAAACTTACAAGCTGCCTTGATTAATATTCCTTGTCTAGTTCCTTGAGAAATGTACTGTATCATCCAGGCTAATGAAGACAAGGCAGAGTTATTTAGGTGTTTGTTAACAAAGCTGATTTGCATATAATTAACTGAAAAGAACTCTGTCTTTACAAGGGAAACTCTGCCAATCTCTTTTGCTAGGGTGTTTTATGTAAACAGGCTAAGTCCATGCCAAATTAACAAAGCAAGTTATGTTCTTAAAAAACTAAATTAACTCAAAGAGATACAATTTTGGGGAATATAACTTATAAAAAGTAAAGCACATATTAGAAAACAAACTGCCTTCTTTCAAATGCTGTTTATTCTGTCATGTGGGATTTTTCTTGTATGCTCTCATTCTTTTAATTACTTCGATTGGTTTTTATACATTTAAATGAACAAAGACTCTCATATTGGATTGCTCTTTCCTATGACCTACTTTTGAAAAAAAAAGTACCATTTCAGCAAAGCCATGGTTTTGCACAGATGTCTTCTATAAGATTGCTTATTCCACACCTGTCATATACCCTGAAGCTCTGAATATGAAATGTTATACAAATAACTAGCACTTGCAGCCTGCAGGGTGACTAGGCCTTCATTTAAAATGTATTTCAATTCAGACAAAAAGAAAGACATGGGCTTTCACTTTCCATTTTATCATCATGATTTCTTCACTAAAAGGGTTGCCAGGTTGGGAGACAGTGCCCAGGGACAAGGCTGGGTCACACCCCTGGAAGTCCTTGGAGGTCATGCAGATGTGCAACTCAGGGGCATGGTTTGTAAGTAAACTTAGCATTGCTGGATTGGTGGTTGGGCTTGATGACTTTGGAGATCTTTTCCAACCTAAACAACTCTGTGATTCAGACAAACACTTGAGGGAGCAAAATTACCCTAACAGCTATCAATCCAGTGGGATCTTAAGAATCAGGATCATGAGAGGCTGTACAAAAGCATAATGCAATTGAAGGTAGAAGATACATGAGTCTGTAAATCAAATAATTTACAAACAAGGGAACTCAAAAGCTCCTATTTCATGACCTGACCATGCTACAGGATCCTGTATGACATTGTTTGTCTCAGTTCTCTAAGGCTAATAGGAGACAGATTTTTTAAAAATTAAAAACTATAACCCTTTATATAACCTTATTTAGATCAGGTTATATAAACTCTGTCTGATCTCACTGATTACATTCAACTTCCCAATTTCCGCTTCTACAATTACTCCAGTTAATACAATTACTCTACTCTTTCTTCACTGTTCTTCACCCATTTTTCCTATTTATTTATGTACAAAATGTTTTATAAAAGAAAACAAATGACATCACATCACAAGCCAATTCCTGCAGGAAACAATAAGTTTCAGGAAACTTTCCTGAAGAACTTTGTCTACACTGAGAAAAACTCATGGAATAGGACACCTAAATAGGCATTTAGGTCCTTAAATAAATAAAACTCTGTTAAAGCAGAGCCAGAAAATGGTGAGCAACAGAGCTTCCAGATTCCAAAACCTTTCTCTGCTTTAGTTGCTACCATAGCAGTAAGCAGAAGAAAAACAACATATTAAAGAAAAGCTTGTGGACACTGGCACTTCCAGTTACGGACTTGTTCCATGAGATGGACAGAATCTGCCCTCTGTGGGGAAAAAATAAATAGTAAACAAACAAGCAAACAACATCCCCAAATAGTCAGTAATAAAAAAAGAACAGTGCATCCAATGTTTGAACAGATCTAAGAGAAAAAAACAATCCACACAGCAACCATAAAACAGAGCTGGATGGGACCAAAGGGGGGAATGGGAGCAAGGTGGAAACAGTTTGATGAGTTTGAGGGTCTTCCACTCTGCTGTTCTCATTCATTTCAGAGAGGTTTTCTCAGCTGTCTCCACAGCTGAGAAGTTCAACAGAGCCCTTTGCTACTGCTGACAGCCTGCTGGTGCATGACTGAGAACTGACCTATTTGCAAAGCAAGAAGAGACCAGGAAACTGAAAAAAAGCAGCAGTTGAGGAAGCTGTCATATCACTGGTCTAAATCATAGCCAATGACCCAATGCAGATAACAGAAAATGGCAAACTCTGCAATGGAATGTGCAGTTATACCATGTGAAAATACTCCACACCAAAGTAAATCATTACAAATAAAATAAAAAAATTTAAAAATAGCAGCATTAGCTTTTATTTTGGAGTGCGAAAGGGAAGTAAAAAGCTTCCTTTTGAAATAGGTCTAAACAGGTTAATAGGTCTGCCTTGAAACAGGGTATCCTATAGAATATTAATTATTGCTTTATTTAAAATGTATTACAGCTGAAACACTGTTACTCAGGATCATTTTAAGCTGTTGTGTGAGAAAGAAACCTGATGATTGGTCCTACTGAGCTCAGTACAAAAGCTACTGGTGTAAAATGGACAGACTTGTATAAGAACCAGTCTTTAATTGCAATAGTTGTCAGCCAATGATCATTCAATGGTGTTAAGCATAAAACCACTGGAAAGAACCTGAGAGACTAGAGAATGACATCAAAGAGTAATTCACCATTTTCTGCTGACCTAGATAACTCTAATTTTCCCTCCTACAACATTTGTAAAACTTTATCACCTCATAAATATTGCTGAAAAAAAGAGGAAAATAAAAAAGAAAAAAAGAACGAGGTGGCTCTAAAGAAAGTATTTCTGCCACTGTTACTGGATAATTCAGGTCACACCCAGACAAATGGACATACATGAGTTTTAGGCCAACCCTTATTTTTCTGCCTCATTAATAGTAGGCTACTTACTCTAATCACAATTGCTACTCTCTAGACAGAGTCTACAAAATACAATAAATATGAATCAAGCTATTTGCAAAAATTTACTCCCAGAGAAGGCTGAATATTCTGGTAGAAAAACTGTCTGTCTCTGTAATGCACACACCATGTGAGACTGATCCCAGCCTTAGCATCTCAAATCTGAGAGCAAGACTGCTGTCACCAAGCTTTTTCTAGGTAGAACTGTGATAAATGCCCGTTCTCTAGGATTTTTCCAGGTGCATAGTTCATTTAGAAGTTAGCTTTAATATGACAAAGTTTGTGCCACCTTAAAAACTGCAGCAGTTGATTCAATGCTGTGAGGACAGAGCTGTGGAAAGGGGCTCAGATGGAAAAGGACCAGGTCCCAAGAACCTAAGGACCTGCTTTGCATCCACCTGAAACATAGATGCAGTGTTTACTGGTGTGGGTAGGCCGTCCACGGTAAATCTAATTAAATTGAGGAACAAAAGGACTCTGGAGGGTTCAGAACCATGAATGGAGCCTGCCTTTTAGGCCATTCACTCTGAATGACTGTGTGTTCCCAAAGCTTTCAGAGATTTTCTCTTTGGAAACAATGAAAGAGTGAAAAAGGGACTTTTCTTCCTATGCAAGGTGAGGGAGTTAGATAATGCACCTCATTAATTACAGGGAAATCACTGCACATGAAGCCAAAGAAGAGGCCAGACTGACTTTTTTATTTTTTTTCTTTTTTTTTTTTTTTAATATTGTTCAGTCACAGTGACAGAAAAATAAGTAATAAATCAGAATCAGAGTGCACTTGATGGTTTTATTTTGCAACTCATCTTGCTATTGTGACAGCCTGACACTAATTAGCACTCAATGCACAGGGGATGGATTGCTGTGGCCAATGGATCTCATTAACTGCTGTGAAATTTTCATGCCCGAGACCAAGCACACCAAAGAACAGAGACCCCAGCAAATCGCCTGTCAGCAGCTGTAAACATCACCACAGAGCCATGGGTGCATAGATCAGAGGGCACAAAGGAGCTCCACATAGCCAGCTGTCCGGATTTTCATGGATTTATTAACTTATCTCATGAAGGCAGAGAATTTGCCAAAGAGAAAACCCCTCACCACAGTTTGAGCTGAGCCAGCCCATGGAGAGGGAAACTGGGGGCACCTCAAAGCCTGTGGCACTGCTCTTTCATGTGTCTGTGCATCAGCAGATGTGCTGTTCCAGGGGTGACCCAGTTTGTGATCACCTTGGGGACAGGGATGGAGAAACACATTGTGGGTTCCCTGCTTGGACCAGCTGCCTGTTTGCATTAAGCTTACAAGAAATTGATTCTGTGAGACTTGTCAGGCATGTTTGCCTGCCCAGCAGCTCCATTCGTACAAGAGGAAGGGCAGGAGAGAAGAAGAGTCAAGAGAGAGATCAAAACAACCATAGCCACAAGCCCTGAGTGACTGCCTGATCCTGCTTTAGGACATGGGGCTCCCAGCCTGCTCTCTCTCCAGCTGTGCCCATCACCTGTCCCCAGTGCCCTGCTCCCACAGGCACTGCCAGGACCAGCCTGGGCACACCACTGAAGGCAGACCACTCCATTTCATTAACAAAAATCTAAAAGTCAAACGAGTCACTGCAATGAGACTCCTTTGACCTTTTTTGGTCAAATGAGACACAGCATTCTCAAAGCTTCCCCCAGCAGCCTGTGTCTTACCTAAACCAAAGCAGAGGAGACAGTGATTTAGGCTCCCAGGTGATCTCGGTGTGGTGTGACAGGCTCCAGGTCTGAGTTAGCTGGGAACCCACAGGGTTGGGCTTTTCTCACCTCAAATCCCTGTCTCTTGGAGGCAGGAACAGTGAGAGCTGTCTCACAGACATTTAGGTGACAACTGCTGTCATACCAAACCTCCTCTGCAGTGGCAGAGGTTTCCTAGCACAGGGACTGCACGCTTGACACAACAGCATCTCCCTTATCTTACAGCTCTTCTAACAAGTGTGGGACCAGCTCTGCTTAAAAACATGTTTCAGGGAGAAGACCACGTAGAGGCTGGCAGGTCCTTTGGATTATGGCAGCTTGCAGGAGGTAAAACAATTAAACAATAAAACAACAGGACTAGGAGTGGATCCATTTTCTTAACATCCCTTCAAGGAATAAAGCACTTATTAGCCTAAATGTTTGTGCTGAGTGTATAATTAGACCTTGCTTTTTTTAAAAGGTGACTTCTGAACTGAAAATTGAAATAAACTTTGTTCTTAAAAGAGGATCATTTCGTGTAAAAAGTCTGTATGCAAAAAGGTTGCTTTTAACTAAGTTTTGGGGGTTTTTCTTCCTGTTTGTAATTTCAAAAAGTAATAACAGATCAGAATTGGACATCCAAGTAGCCTCACTGATCTAATGGCTCTTTGATTTCCTTTTTCCCAAAGATGTGAGTCAAAATACAGCATTTAGACCTAAGGCAGTAAGAAAAGGTCACTAATACTTTTTTTTTTTTTTTTTTTTTTTTTTTTTTTTGTTTTTTTGTTTTTTTTTTTTTTTTTTGAGAAATGCATAGAAAGGTTTTATCCATGGACTGTTGGGTTCAACTAATTACTTTAAAAGCTAATACAACTTCCTTGTTTATGCTGTTTGTACAGGCAGATGATTGTCTAATCCTTTAAGCAGTACATTTAATTTTCGTTTCTATTTCAAGTCTTTAAATTGTGTTAACTACTTCTAGTTCTCAAGGTAAACATAGTCTAAATCTTAAATGTTTACTTCTGAGTAGCTTCAAGGACGAAGCTGCTCTGGTTTAATTTCAGACAGGAACATCATTTTATGACCATTAGTTCTAAGCTGGAGGGCAATGGTGGAAGAGGGGAGAGGGAACAAGAAAACACCTTTTCTAAAGCAAGTTCAGGACTTAATCTGCAAAATTGTCTCACAGTGGGTGGCTAAAGTGTTCATTGCTACACTGAAGTCATTATCACTAATTATTAGTCTAATGTATGTCTATGTATGTATAATCTGATCATCCATCACTATCTAAGTATTTTAAATCTACATATGGAAGCAGAGTGAACTTATACTTGGACTAGAAAATCTGTGTACATTAATTACACTTCCTCTCTTTGGAAGTGGTGTTTCTGTTGTATTTCTGAAACAATACTGGAAAGAAAAAAGAGTCAAAAAAGTCTGGAGAATCAGACAAATAAATGTCCCTGCCTAAAACTGCATCCAGACATTATGGTTAACCTTCTCTCTGTATGCTCCACATTTCCCATAGGTCTTCTCTAGAAAAACTTTCAGCTTGATCCACTACTTCTAGGCAATTCTTGAAAGGTGATCTTAAAAAATAGTCCTTGTAATTTCTCCAGAAGTCAGCCTAGAAGAAGATGTCCAGAAATCTGAATCTCACCTGGAGAATTTGCAGAAAGAGTCTGTGAAACTCCCCACCCTGAGATGCACTAGTTTTTACTTCTGGCTAAAGTGCAGGTGTACCTACCACACACTAGAAAATGCACTACATCCAGATATTGGTAATGGAGACAGCTACCCCTGAACTAGCTGAGAATATACTTTTAGGACGTGCTATAAGGATAGAGACACGTAAACAGAGACATTAGGCTTGACCTATCAGTTTTGTCTTAGATTAATTAGTTTAAATCACTCCTTTTTTTTCCATTTCTACAAAAGAGAACTGGTGATGCCTCTTTCATTCATCTTGAACTCCTATTTTGGTGTTAGACTCCTAATAACAAAGACATTCTTGTTTGGACATTAATTCTTTATCTGAGTTACAACAGGAATCATGGAATAACTCAAGTTAGAAAGACCCATAAAGATTATCAAATCCATAATCCATTGAGCCTATCTAGTACATATTTTTTCTTCATTATGACTACAGGAAACACCCTGAAGGTCATATCCCTGGTGGCTTAAATTAAGCTCTTCAGTCCTCCACAAATTATAAAATTCTCTTGTATTAATTAAGAGAAGATTCAAGTGAATAAATATTATGCTAATTTTTGAAGGAGAGTGCAGAAGTTACCATGGGATTCTCATCAGAATCTATACTGGGACTTTTATTGTTTAACAAGTGATCTGGAAAACTGAGTGAATAAAGTAAGGGCAAAGTTTGCTGACAATGAAAAATTAGGACGGACAAAATTAAGGCAACTAAAACTGGAGCAGAGCACGAGCAACTATTGAGTACCTCCTGATACTGAGTAAGACAATGACAAAACATCCAGTGAAAGCCAACAGAAACTAATGCAGCTGGGGACACTAATTCTAGCTGTATTATTTGGTGATTGGCCCAGCAGGAAGCTCCTAACAAATTATCTTGGCTATTGCAAAGCTGAGTGCCTTAAGCCTGTCCCCAGCTCAACACATCCACCTCCTCATTTCTGTCAGTCTAAAAAAGCCCCTCTTCTCTTGTTCAATGAAAATGGTTTGTGACTTTTTTTTTACTTTCCTATAGACCTAGGTCAGAGTACAAAAAGAATTATTGAGGTGGCAAAACCAGCAGGAGGCAATTCCTAGTAGGGGGTGGTCAAAGAGCTTATAAGGGAGTCATGACAGGAGAAACAAGACAGATTTGCTGAAGTGAATATTGTTCATAATTCAGCAAAAAAACCCATTGTGGAGTCTGTGTGGACATTTCCCTAAACTAAACAGAAGCCCCTCTAAAGCCACTGTGTGCAGCTATGGTGCATCATCATCCTGACTCCTGAGAGGAGCTCTTCTCATTCTGTGCCAAAAAGGGGCCCGTTGAGAAGGGCACGGGGCAGAATGACAGCTTAATCAGGAAAGTTGGAATGACAGCTGTGCAAGGAGACAGGAAAGAGACTGGAAATTCTCGGCTTCCAAGACAGATGACAGGGATCATGAGTATACAGTCAGTTCTCAAAAATCACATATTATGTAAAGAGTGAAAAAGAGATGATGAGTTGCTGCTTTCCACAGTCTAGGAGCAGAGGACACAGAGTATTATTATTGTGTGTCAGAGCATATAAAACTCAGAAAAGAAAAGCAATTCTCAGTAAGACATAACTAACTAAATTGTGGACCTTGTTGACATAGTATTTTATAGATGTGTAAAAGTGTTGATGGATTAAAATAGAAGTCAAATATGATATAGACTTCCTGGTACCTGTTAAATTGTTTAATGGGGATGTAACCTCTATTTCTGTATTTTCAGAAAATAGAGGCATACAACACAAACATTTTTGAAAACATCCATAAACATCCTCATTTCTGTCAGTCCATAAACCACCCATATTTTCTTGGTTTTGATTTTTTTTTTTTTTAACTTCCATGTTAACCTGATCGTTTCCATTATAGTGATGAACAGAAGAAAACAGAGTTAACAGAAATACGCTTATCTTCACATCACTTCACCTCAGGCTGCCCAGTGCAGGCCCAGGTTTATCAACACTTTTAACTTCATATTGTTTTTAAATGGGGGAAAAAAATCCCCTCATTTACAGTTAAGTATTGTCTTGTAAACGATTGATAAGACTTTTCACTTTGGTATTTAAATTACCAAAAATTGCATTGCATTTGTATGTAAATCATAACTTTGTAGCTGAAAAGTATGGTGTCTAGTTTGCAAATTCAGATCAATAACTGTTTAAATTCAAGCTGTACTTTAAGCTGATTGCTTTCTATTTACTACCTACATCACTACTGTGGGTATTGATGCAGAAAGGAAATTCCTTACAACTACTTGTGCAATTGTTGTGATTTTTTCATTATTAAAATTATCTCCAAAGAAGTTTTTATTATCAACAATCTCTGAAGACATTTCCTTTCACATAAAGATTGGGTTTGGGATGAAGGGAAGGACAAAAATTGTTGTGAAGGTTTTGATTTAAACTAGAAAGGTTTTTAGCTAAAATTTTATTTATTAGAAAAGCAATAATCTGTTTTGTTTAAAAGACATTTTCTTCAAAATCATTATGCTTTTATTGATCTGCTTCCATGGTTACATACCGTATTTCAATCCAGGGAAATGGACTCTATATCACATCATTACTTCAGGCATATGATATCTCTTCTGAACACAGGAATAAATTGATAAGGTTAGCTACTCACATTTCAGTGATTAACAAAGCTTTTGGCAACCTTCCTCAATATCTGTAGGATAAAATAATTAAATAAAATAAAAACTGAGAGGCAGGCAGAATTCATGTCTGGATTGAAGATTGTTGATGAAAAAAACTTGTGCTGAATTGAACACATTTCCTTGCAAACCTGTCCCTCAGTAGCAGTGCTGTCTTAGTGTAAATTTAGAAAGTTGTAATTTTCAAGGTAAATTAGACTGCATATGTACTCTAAATTTTAGGATTTTGCATATGTGCTTAGATAAAATATATTATACATGTCACCTTGAAAAAGCTGTAGAATTATAGTAGTCAAGAAGCTATCTATCCAGCTGAATTCCTTAAAAAAAATTTGTGACCAGAAAGAAATTGTTGGTTCCTCAACCAGATCCACCAAAATTATAAGCCATTTTACCTTTCTTTGTAGGGACATTACTGTGATTTCCAAAGGACTCATTCCCTCAGCTGGTAAGTACTACATACATGTTCTGGGTAAAATGTTTCCCAGAACCAGGCACACCTTGGGTTAAAAGGAGTTCTATGATCCATGGAGTCACAGCCTCCACATCAGAGTCAAGCCAATTGTGATTAAGTTGCCCACAGACAGCAGCTTTTTCCAACACCAGCAAGAATTTCTCTTATGCAGAAGTGAAAAGGATTAATTCTCTCTTGTGAGACTTGGTGTCTCCCTGAAAGCTCAATTATTTCCAAATACTTGTAAATGCCTGGCAGAGATGTCCATGTGCATTCCTCAGCCGTTGCCTTGGTCCTCAGGAGCCAGAAAACCTTTGTGGTCCCACCGAGTATGGACACAGGAATGCACTTTTATCCTGGGAAGTGGCAAGGTCTCAAGTTTTCTCTCAAAGAACTGAATGACCTACCAAAAGTAGTGTTAAGATTAGAGGAAGTTTAGCTTGCCCTGTCAGGGCTCTGGTCCCTGAAAGCTGCTCCTTCCTGGGAAGCCCCAGGACTGAATGCAGCAGATCAGTGCTTCCCTCCCTACAGAGACCATGGCAGTGCCACCACCCTTCCCAGGGGAGGAGCAACTGTAGAAAAAGGGGATCAACCAGCAGTAATTCCAATTCAGACCTGGGATGGACAGGAAGGAGAGATGCACTTCTCCCACAAAGCTCTTCAGGCAGCTCTGGCCTTGGTCCCAGGGCTGAATGGTTGCCTGGTTCATCTGAATAAAACTGTGGATGAACATAGTTCTGGACAAAGCTAAGAATCAGGAGTTCCAAATTCCCTGGATCCGCTCACAATTGCAATCAAAGTTACCAGCTAAACAGTGCTGGAGCCTCAAATCCTCTTTGTACCCACTGAGCCGTGCCCAGACACCACTGCTACCAGGTTCTACTTGACACAGCATATTCAAGAACCAGTTTTACTGAAATCTTCTCAAAACATTCATTTGTTTTCTGGAAGAGGATTAAAAGCCACACAGACTTTCAAAGAACCTTCTGGAAAACAGTCTATTAAAAATACTATACTAAAAATACTACTATTCATGGTAGGCAACAGTCTGTATCCAAGAAATATTAATTAAGATATAAATAAAAATTTGCATAACCATATACACACATATGGGTCTGCATACACATAAATGCATACACAGCCACCATGCACAGATGTACACACAGGACTTCTGCTTGATAATTGAGAAACTGGGGAGCTGGGGAACCACAGCTAATCCAAATGTGCAGAGAAGGCAAGGAACTGCACCTTTATCCCAGGCCTTGAGTTGGTGAGCCATGAAATGATACAGAGAGGTCTCTCCCCAGGCAGCCTCTCTCCCCAGGGAGCTGATGTAAGATGGGCTGCAGTTCCAAGTGAGACCTCACCATCCATTTATCCAGCCTGCTTCCCTCCTCCTTTGGGAGTAGCCATTCCACACAGTACTTGAACAATCTCCCCTGGCTGTCAGTTTTGTGCATCCTGGCATTTCTTTTTTTCTGATCACCACAGAAAATTCAACATTAAATCAGCATCAGCTGTAGAGTGTCATATTCTGGCACGTCCTGGTGTGCCAATAGTATCAATCTGAGACCCATACATCAGCATGACTTCCAGAATAGCTAAATCATTCCTGACAAATAGGTGCCTGCAGTAGCTGATGAAAAATGGATGGGCTTGCTTGATATTAACAGGCTTTGGAGAAGGATCTGACTGGCTTGCAGAATTCTCTCTTGGTTGGGGAGTCCCTGGCTCAGTGTATTAGTGCTGAGTTCTCTGCTCATCACCCTATTGGCTTTTTTATGCAAATTTACTCATTTTTCCCCACTCTATCCTTTCTTCTTCGCTTTCCTGCCATCTCCAGTTTCTGCTTTCAGAGTGCCTGAGAGCTAAAATTCAGTTTTTCCTTCTGTCTGTCAAGTCTTCAAGGGACTGAGACCTGCTCATCCAGAATATTTTCAAAAATACACCAGTGCCAACAAATCTTAACCAAATGCATTCCTCCCTGGCTGTGCTGCAAGTTTTTCCCCTCCCCACTTTTGTGTGATTTTCATGAAAGTCATCAGCAAGAGCTATTTGAAAAGGTCATTTTCCACCTGGAATGAGGCAAAAATAAGGTGACTGGAGAGAGGCAAAGTAGTGTTTCATGAATGCAAACTTCCCCTTCTGTCTGAAAATAACACCACCAGCCACAAACATACATACTACAAACTCCACCATTTCCCTCCTCTTGTGAAGGCATTACGTAATGTTTGTTGATTTGCTCTGAATGTCAGTCAAATAAGACATCATGTATTCTGCTGAGCTCAAATGGAAAAAAGCCCCAAAGAAACAAAACAAATTCACCAGCAAAGTCTGACATGAAGTGAGCTTAAATTCTTTGTTCTGTAGTAGCTCTGGCTTTAGAGTTTCCACAGGAAATGTCATTATCACACCCTGCCCTTTGACAAACATCATGAGAGCTGAATCCATAGGGGAAAATGTCCCTTTTAGGGAGGGTAGTGCCCAGTTTCATTATTTCCATACCTGCAGAGAACAGTTACAATTTTCTCTGTAGTGCCTTTTTATGATATAGATGACAAGAAAGAACACTGATTTTGAGTGGTGCTTGCAGGCAGTCAATACTAGGGATGAAGCCTTTGAAAATCAGCTTTCCTGCTTGTACCACTGAGCTACAGTCTTTAGGGAAATTAATAGCCTTTTTACACTCAAGACTGAGAAAAAAACAGGTCCACTTCTGCCCGCTACAAAGTTAAAAGGCAGAAAAATAAAACCCAGTCCACAAATCATGATTTTTTTATAAAAGCAGACTCAAGAGGAAGAACTGTCCCATTGTTTGAGCAGAAGCCTGTTTTTTTTGAGACAATCACTGGCTCTCCTAACTGATCCATAGTCTTAAGAGTCTGGGAATGCCCTGGCCATGATATTTCAGGGACATTCACACTGCCAAATTATTATCCTTGATTTAGCCCCATGTGCTCTTCCCTGAAATGCTCACTATGCACAGTGGTTTGATCATCTCTTTCAAAAACAGTACCCAAAGCACCCTGTTGTTCTTGCTCTGCTTGCTGCTGGGGAAGGAAAGGCAGCAAATATGTTTTGGTTAGGCAGGAAAAATGGAATGCATTCAGGATACCGAGATGGAAGAGCTGGTGGTGCCCATGGGAAGAGCCTGGTGCTGTGTTCTGAATCCCACTGAGGTTGTTTCCATCAGGAAATGTCAGTATGGCTGTGGAGAATGATAAAGAAAGTGAGAAAGAAAGGCAGAAAGATGTCAGGCTGTCAAAATGGGGCAGGTCTTGGAGCACAGTAGCCCCATGGCTTAGTAAGGCCTCAGAAGCAATATCGTGGAATTGTTACTTCAGTCAGTCTGTCTGTCTGTCTGTCTGGAAAGGGTTCTATGAAAACAGATGCATTTTAAGGGTGCCAAGGTACATTCCCAGAAGACACGTATGTATTTATATATATATATATATATATAAATATATATATAAATATACACACACATACACATACAGTTTGTTTCCTTGTTTGAAAGGAGAGTGTAATTCCCCAGAGTGACGCATTTTTTCAAGAGCTCCTTCTAAGCATTAAGAGAGAAGAGGCTGTTGCTGCATGATAAGGAAATTTCTGAGTGATAATTTAAAGATAATCTTTTAAGATTTGGAGCAACCTCATTATGCACACTTCTAAGTGACTTAGATACAAGTTTTAATTATTCCTATCTCTATCTTGCAGTTTCCCTGAGAAGCCTTTAAAAAAAAAAAAAAAAGCATACAGCTCATAGCTGAACTGGGGCCCTGCAATTCATAAACTCTACTTTAGCTTTAGTTGACTGGAAATGGATCTAATCCAATTGCATTCCAACCTTCAATGGAATAATAATATTGAACAAATAACCCCACAGGCAGTATGACATTGCTTTTCCTGCCAATCTCAATTTTAACTTGATTGTTTCTTAATGCCATAGGCGATGTCAGGGTGACTCAGGACAATATGTTGTCGAAGAGGAATAGTGTGAAATATTACTCTTAATCCCATTTTATAGGTACCCGTAAATGTTAGTGGTAAACCATAGCCAGATACCTGTGGGGAGATTTAATAACAGGACATTATAGCCAGAGGAAAAAAAATGGCAGCCAAGACCTTCTTTTTTCTCCTTCTCTGAGGATTTCTCACTTGTAGGAGTGAAATATATCATACAGGGTGATAAAGTTTAGTTTAACACCAAAAAACCCTCAAACAATCCCTTTCCCTCACAGGGTCAGCAGTTGTGAATTCAGCTGTGAAGGAAACCCAGGGAGACAGCCCATTTCACTTGAGTCACAGAAGGAGAGAAGGAAAAAAAAATCACCTTATATTTAAGTCTAATTTTATATTACACAGTCAAAAAACTGAAAACTTTGTCAACTGCTCTTATTGCCTGAACTAGAGAGCAACCTCTGGATAACAGCACTGAAACTTATCTCGATACTTCCTAGGGTTGTGTTTGGCTTTTTAATGTGTGGCACCACTTTGGTGAACAGTCATACTTGATTTTTGAATGCATCCATATTCTTCTTGTGTTGTTTCCAGCTGACAAACTCAATTATTTTTATCATTCTTAGTCTCTAAACACACACACATATATATTTAATGTATTTTGTATTCTTGATTTCCATCCCAACATCAAGATTCTAGCTGATGAATCTTTCTGTAGGATAACCTGACCATCTGTGTTAACAATGATTTCCATCTTTATTTCATCAGCTTATTGGCCTAAGAAGCAGGAGTGTGTTAATACAAGCTTATTATTGAAAATACTAGGTATAATCAATTCCAAAATGTGGCCTTTATGAACTGTATTAGTTAGGTTTTTCGGGCTTCATAATAACTCCTTTCAACACTGCCTGCTATCATCTTATTTTTTTATTCCTTATAAAAAAAGTTATTATTTCTTCCATTATACTAATTTTCTGATCCTCCAGGTTTCTTTTCCTTCTCCATTTTTCTCCCAGTTTGTTACTTATAAAACACTCTTTTAAAGGCAAGAAAACCTACCTTTGCTGTAAGGGAAATTCCCTTTTTAAATGCACTTATTGTGTGATCTATTTTGGAAAGGCCATATTTTACCTGATCCCATTTTTCAGCTACTTTGACATAAATTACTCTTTCTATCAAGGTGTTTTAAACATTTGAAGGCTACAAGGAACTAAAAAATGGGCCTGCATTATCATTTTCCTCTTCTTAAATAACTATGTGCTATTTGTTCTTCTTCAGTCTTACACTACCATTTCCTAACACAACAGTCTAATGAAAATAATTTTATATAAATTAATTTTTTTTTGAAAAATTATTCTCATTCATAGCCACTTCCATGAGAACTTATGCAGTGATTTTCCGCATTCTGAAGCCAATGTGGCACTTATCCGAAGAATGAATGATCAGAACTACTAACACAAGAAATTTTGCGTCAAAATGACCAAATTTTCATATTTTGTTTTAACTGATGGATTAGACAGCTGAAATAAATCTTCTTAAAAGTACTAGAGAGCTTGAGGATTTATTAAATTAATCTGAGAAAAGGAACAAGTATGATGTGCATTATGCAATGTCTTTCAACCTCATTGCCTGTCTATTAGGCTGCAAGAAAAGAATATTTAAGTGCCTGTTTATTAACTGATTGTCAAAGAAACCTGATTATTTCCAGGATATAGTTCTGCACAAGAAAGAGTAAGAGGAACTGAAGAGGAACAAAATGATTGATTCATTTCCTTTGGGGGAGGGGAGGGTATAAAGTAAAATAATGAAACATAAATGTGTCAGATCCATTTACACAGGATTGATATTTAATTTAGCTCCCTTTGAAGTTGAAATTAAATTCCTTAAGAGGTATTATTAAAAGGGAGATGGAATGTAACCTTCCATCAAGCTACCATTATTTTAATACATCTTTAAAAAAATGAACTTTTTTTTCCTGAAGTGTGCTGGTAAATTGATTTATGCAGTTCTAAGCAGTAATTATGAAATGTGCTTATCTAGACACCTTCTGTTGCTATTGATCCTACACACTATTCTGATGAAAAGCTCATAATTCATAACATTCTCGATGTTTAGAATTGTTGGAATTATTTATAACTTTCAGTCCAAGGGTGCTGCTAGTGAAATGGGGTTTGAAGCTGATTTGCAATGCACCAAACTTTCTGTTTTCAGGCCCTGAGCACAGATAGTTACAGCACTCTGCTTTGGAACCCACAAATGGAGAGTGCAGCAGAAAAAAGATCAGTGGAGGGTAGGGAAGTGACTGTCTTTCCAAGAGTTTTAGAAAAGGAAAATGGCTAAAGCAGGAAATTAAGAAACTTGTAGACCTGCTGCAATAGACAAAACAAGTGCTTTGATGGGTGCTAGGAAAAGAAATTATTGTATCTACCCTAATGTTCATTTGTTAGTGTCAGTTACCTCCTTCAACAATCTGTGATGTTTGTTTTATTTTCGTCAGAGATTTCCAATGAGCCAAACCATCTGTTGAAGTTGTAACTGCTACTACTACTAGAAATTCTTGGTGGAAAAGAATAATAGCCTTTCCTTCTCAGAGCAGCAAGGACTGAACCAAAGACTTCCAGTCCTTATCACAAGATTTGCTCCAAAAATAATGCCTGGCGCAGTCATTGTAGAGGAAATGTCATTTGTCAGACCAGAGAGGTTTTTCCTAGTCCTCTGCTATGACCTGGAACCCACACAGGAGCTTTTTCAGAGGAATCAGCTTCCCTTGTGTGGATTTGGTGGGAGAGAGGAGTGTGAAGACAGGGGAAAGAAAAGAAGACAAAAAATGAGAGGACAGGAAACTTAGTGAACAGCTGATATGGCTTCCAGCAGCAGCCTGCTCTGGGGGTGTGTGAAACAGGGGAGAAGTGACACAGCATTTTGTTGTTCCTGGTGGTGCTACTGGAATTTGACTGTCCCTGCCCATGCTTTTCATGGGGATAAACACCAGAATTTGTGACCACCATTGACTTCAGGAGCTACCTGGCTTTTCTTTATCCTTTAACCCCATCAGGGACAAATCTTACCGGAGAACTTTTGGGCACCTTCTCTATCTGCAGGAAGTTTATGTGCCATGTCAATTGGAGGACAGGGTGGCATTTATGCCAAAGCAGGTAGCAGTGACAACAGATTTGTGACAGTCCATGTGAGGAACATTCTGAGACACAGCAATGGCAACACAAGCTGACACCCATCAGAGTCATTATCAATTCTCAGTGTGGTACCAGCCAGTAGCTTCAAGGGCATCTCAAAAGTCCCCTTAATGGGAGATTTCTAGTGCCATAGCAGAAAGAAAGTGGATCTAAATTACCATGAGTCTCAGAAGAGGGAGGGACATTTTTAAGCAACATGATTCTACAGAAGCTCACCCAGGAGCATGGCAATGGGAAAATTGATTCTCATAGCAAGGAAGTAAATTAAAGGGTGAGCACTGTGGGCTGAGCCAAAGTCCGGGAAAGTTGACGAGAACTGCTCTTCCATTGCTTGCTGCCTCCTGCATTTTGTATAAGCTCATTAATGATCTTCAGCTGATATTGGTTGAATGGTAAAATAAAATAAAATATCCACTGAGCTTTAGAGCCAAGCTGCAAGGAACTAATTATTTTAATGTATTCTGTACCTGGTGTGTCATGGGAAATCAGCAAAGAAAGGAAATCCTTAATTTAGTGAAGCGCAGGAAACCTCTCTCTCAGGACAGCCATAAACAGGCTAGAAGTTGAGGATCTATGGTCAGTGTGGCCCTGCAAGCTTTGTCATAGCAATTCAAGGAGTGTTTTTAAAGATGTCATCTAAGAGGGAAACTTCTCATATAGCTCAGAAAGTTTTCTTTAGAGCTCAGCCCTCAGGACCATTACATCTCAGAGCACCTCAGGGGGCTGCTGCCAATAGAGGCTTGATTTGCTGTCCATCATCACCTTGCTGCACTTTCTTGGAAACTTTCCTTTAGGCTGACTCATTATTTTAGAATATGCCCTGAGGTGACACATGTCTATTTGGGTAGCAACGAGGAAAGGATATTGTGACAGAAAAGATTTGGTACAGAGTTTTGGTAAAGCATCAGAAATTGAGTTTTGGGATAAACTGCTTGCATTTCAGGCTCAGAATCAGATTATTTTTATTTAATTTTTCAGGCCAGAGGAGAAAGGCCACCTTTGAGAGATCTATTTCAATTTGGCTGGCCACTGGATAACCACCAACACGATGGTGTGTAAGGACATGTCCACCTTCATCTTTCCTTATTTTCAAGGACAATCTACCTGGTAAGAGGAAATGGATTTAAACAAGGGTGCAAACACTGTTATATGTTTGGAGGCTGGTTTCTAAAATCAGTTTTTTCTGATCTTTCCAAATCTCAATAACCTCTGTAGTTGGCAAAAATACAGACAATGCATCTTGTAGAATATATGCGTGACTTGCTAAACCTGTTTGATTCACACTTCATTAAAATGTGTATGTATAACCTTGAAGGTTATGTTCTATAGGCCATATTTACATGATTTACATTGATTTTTCTCAACCATATTTGATTGTTATTAAAAGGCTTTTTCTGTTGGCTGGCTGTTCTTTTCATTGTTTTGTAAAGGGTTTACAGCCAAAACAGTATTTGCTGAAGTTGCAGTAATATCTCATGGGAAAAAAAGTAGTCTGAAAAACACAAGTATTCATATGAACTTTGAAAATAGCTTAGTCTAGCCAGAGGGAAAAAAAATTGCATCATTTTACCAGGAGAGATGTTAGATTCAGAACAATATTTATGGGATTATGTTATTGGCTGAATAGAAGATTAAATTAATAATACCTGATTGAGATATTTGTCAGGCCATGAATTTGTCCAGTAAACTAGAAAGAAGGAGGGATGTTACAGATTATTCATTAAAAATTTTTATTTATCTCTACAGTAACCAGAGACTTGGTATTATCTTGACACACAGAACCCTTTGTGATAAGGAGGTTTGGTACTAGATCCAGCCCCACAGTGAGTTTGTCCAGCACCCAAAAAAATATTTTACAGTATTCCCAAATTTATTAGGAGAAGAGTCTTTGTCTTTCTCAGCATTCTGAGTGCACCACGGATACTTCTCCTCCTGCATGTTAATGTTAAACATGCATTTAGCCAGGAGAAGGTCAATGCAAAGAGATCATTCCAGAAACACAGTCTTCCCTGACCTGAAGCCAGTGCACCTTCCTGCAGATGTCATCACCAAATGTCAGCTGGTGCAAGCTAAGGCAGCACATTCTGATTTCCTTATTAGCCACTTGCTGAAACGCTTCATTATTAAGGCACTTAAAAAACTTCCCCTTATCACACTCCTGATGGTGTGAATGCACTGTGAATGAGCAGAATTGAGCAATTTAGGCCCAGAGACATTTCTTAAAGCTTTCTAGCTGTCTTTTAGCAAATTTGCCTGTATGCAGCCTGCTGCAGAACTTCTCCTAAATATTTTTTTTTTCTTTTTCTAATTTACTTTAAAAGCTTGGCATTGATAACTGAAGTATAACTAATCTAAATGAGGCAGATGACTTAAAATATATTCATTCTGAGACATGAATCCAAGTCTGGAGGGAAGCAAGGAAACACTGGAATTGGGAAAACCACCCTTGTAAATGTACATATGGGAAATTGCCAGGAAACTGGTTTCTCTCCATAGATCCAACTCTCTTTAAACAGCAAGGCAAATTTGCATCAAGTGAACACCTCCCCTTTTTATTCTGTTCAGTATTTTCCTTCCTCAAACAGCCTGTGCCAGCATATGCTGTAAACAAATCACTACTTTACAATCACGTATGATTGTAAAAAAATCGCTAGTTCCAGCTTATCCCTCTCTTACAGATACTGAAATTACCTCAGCATTCTTTATGATGAGGGTTCAGCTATGCCTGGCCTTATATATTTTATTGCTGTATCTGATTTTTCTGGATTCACAGTATGTTCTGCATACCTTTCCTGAAACTCAAGTACGTTTTTTTCTGCCTATCTCTTCTCCCAGGAATATTTATTTTCCTGTTGCCCCCTGTTCTCTGCCTCTCTCTGAGGCACAGGACTCCCCAGACTGTTCTCTCTTTTTCTCTCTCCCCCATTCTGGTTGCCTCATATGAGAAGACTGGCAGCTTTACTAATTCAGCTAGGATGCTCCTTCAGTAAAATCCAATATATTCCATGTGTAAGTTTTATATGAGCAGAAGGGAGAGGCATTCACTGGGCAGTACAGTTTTGTTTTGTTGCCTTCCATGAAGAGAAAAAAAAAAAATCAATTGTGTTTTCTAATGTTAAATAAGACTGTTTGAAAGCACCATAATAAAAGAAAGAGAGGAATAAAGCAAAGATTAATGAGAGAAACAATAAACAGCTTTCCAGAAAAGGAAAAAAGGAAGCAAAACAGGAAGAGGAGCTGAAGCAGAGACAGTAGAAGAGCTGCTCCAGCATGCTGAAAGAGAACAGGGCTGCAGTAACATGCAGACTCCTTGACAGGGGAAAAAAGTTTTTCTTAAGCTAAAGTACTCTTCAGTAGAGGAAAAGAGAAGAAGGGTATTTATTAACTAACAGTATCAGACATTAACTTAAGATATCTCCATTTTCAAACAAGAATTTATAAATTATTTCAGCAAGGTGCACAAATACATGAAATGCTACAGAATTTAAATAAAATTGAAGCAATCAGAGTGAAGTAGAATGATTTCTGAGTTTAAAACCTGAAAAGCTATTTTAATCCAGTATTATCTTTATGTATTTTCAATGAAAGACAAGATGCTAGTATGTCTATATTCAGCTTCAGCTGAAGTCAACAAGAATTTAGTTCTTCAAAGCATAAATATAAATTAGATCCCTGTTAATAAAGAGTATATAAAACACATCGTGGGAATATGGTGTGCTAAATATCATAGTTTGATAGCATAGCACACAAAGAGAAAAACATTTATTTTTTTAATTATCAAAAGGGATAAAATTGACATCCATGTGCCTTGCCATGTTCTTTAGACTTCAATTAGATCTGCTGTGCTAACAAGAAACTTGTGTTAAAAACGTTTCTCCTTTTTAGCGTGCACAATGTGACTTCACATCAAAACAGCAGGATCTGGCAGGTAGCAGCACACTCCTATGGGGAAATATCCCACATAGCTCTTTTTCTAAGGTGAGACACAGGCTGGAGGGACTCAATTGTCACACCAGTTGTTACCACCTAAAATTGCTTTCAAATATTCATGTCCTGTAATGATCCAAGACAGTCCTGTTATCTCTTTGCAGTGATTGATCTGAAACATCTGTCATCTACATTCTCCTGGCTAAGAGAGCTATTTTGCTTAGGAATGATGGAGAGAGGCAACATTGTCATTGAGTTACAGTATGTTATGCATGCAAAATCCAAAATGTCACACAGCAGTCTCCAACTGAAGGTTTAATGGCTTCTAAATTGAAGCCAGTAGCTTTTTTTTTTTTTTTTTTTTTTTTTTTTTTTTTTTTTTTTTTTTTTTTTTT